>DF241122.1:63542-87456 GCA_000507305.1 Breviolum minutum Mf 1.05b.01
CATTTCAATGACCAGAAAAATGCATGTGTCCATATGCGGTACATGACAAACCGCTGCTTAGGGTTGTGTGACCAGCAAATCACGTGGGAAAGAGAGCTTAAATGACTCGTATAGCTTTCGTTGGGGGGTCTTTTTGAACTCTGCATCAATTTTGTTCAGACACGTCTAAGTGATCAAGTTTCAAATAAAGACTAGAAAAGGTTCCGAATGATCCACAGAATAGGGAAATACAGGGCTTTCGCTTTGACCCAAATATTCGGTCTGGGCAGTCTTCATCGTAAAATCACGTTAATACATACCCTCACAAGCATAGAAATAGCTTTGATATGTTTTCGTAGAATTGTGACAAGCATCTAAACACTCAAGCAGGTGAAGTGTGAAAAAACGTATGTCCTGTAGTGTTGCATCGTTAAGAAGACCTGTGTTTCTATGCCCTTTTAAATACGCCCCAACACTGCATGCGGAGATGACAAAGACCAATGCATATCAATGCATGGTATATTTTCAAACCTGATACATCTAACGACTGCCAAATACTACAATAGATTCGGATCAAATGTGACTCTACATACTGTACAGCATGCAAATGAAACCGTATCATACAGGACCACCCTGGAATCCTATATAAACGAAGTAGTCAGGATGGTAATCTGGTAGCCACAGCTTTGTTTTTGTATGACACATTATTTGAATGGATGCATCGCAGGGTTAACTGCGATTCCCGAAACTAATCCCAAACATTTGTGCAATCAAGGCACCCCCTACTGAAGAAATAAGGACCTGCATCACTTGCAGAGGCTCTGCAAAAATCTCACACAGTTTCTCTGCCTGCACAAGTGTTGCTCGGCCATCATGGAAGCGGTCAACAAATTGAATGTCAGTCCGAAAGCATTGCAATGTTGATTACTTTCGCCCTTATCTGGTTGCACTTTGCTGCAACTTCTATCTGATGCACAATGGCCTACATCATCCTACATCCTACGTAAAACTCCAACATCACCAAATATGGCCACCGACGAAAAGTGACAAAAGGTGACACTCCAAGGTCTGCCCTACTTCCTTCCTTGCTACCTACCGGATTAATCTTTAATTGATACCCCTCCGGCAACAAACGAATAAGAGCAAAATTCCACTATCCGATCCACCCAGAGAATTGGGGAGACAAAGGGATGAGAACCAAGCTCCTCTGACCCGACCCACAAGAGGCAAGTAAGAGAAAGGCACCACACAAAAACATAGAAAAACAATTGTCAAGGGAATATGGACAATCATGGACACCAATGCCCAGACCGGAAGAACAATTCCAAAATTAGAGAACCGAAGTGGCAAAGAAACATGACCAAAAAGCCCATGCGCCACACCACCGCATCCAACAAAGCTGCATCCAACACAGCTGGCGGCAAAAGGAGACAGAAGAAACAAAAGCCCAAAAGAGGGCGAAAACAGCCACCAAACCTATGAGAAAAATCAAAGGAAAGAAGGAGAGGCGGACACTGCCACCAATGCTGGTAGACACATGAAAGGAGACCGGGGAGACCGGGGCAGGAAATAATTTGTTTGACACTATCACTCTATCCAAGATTTGGCCTTATGATTCTGAGGCTTTGTTTTGTAGTCAATTTTCTTACCCTATATTTTTTGACTCTACCACGCTAAGCCTTGATCTGGAGTACAGAACATTCGTGAGGGCACCAAGGCGGGCATTGAAAACCCCAGTGAACTGTTTTGGGAACTATAACTCTATATTTGTACTGCCATGCCCGTAAGGTCTCGTTTCGTACATTTGTGCAACACTGGCACAACATTCCCACCTGATCCTGGTGAAGCGAAGTCCTCCACAGAAAAACCAGCAGGGGGACATGTTGATACACAAATAAACATGTATAGATAAACATCATACAATCGCCCCTCGCTGGACATAAGACTGTCCCACACTGTACTGGGTTTATTGGCGTCTGCATCTGAAGACATTCTCTGGAATTCACCCTTCTTCGCGTGTCACTTCGCACATGGCACATGGTGGTTTGATCCATCCCTCATTCGTTCCTTTCGTCCTTCTATGTACTTGTTTTCTTTTCCTCGCTATTGGATGCCCACTAAATGACATTTGTTAATCCAAGTCTGAGTGAATCAATGCAAAGGAATCAAGCAAAAGGAAGACAGGCAAACCCACACCCACAAACCGAAGACAAACAGAAACACATATAAAAACACACAAACCAAAAAATAAAAAATGCAAACAAACAAATGGATTAAAAAACAGTCATGCTTGCGCGTAACCTGTATGGTTGCACGCATCGCGTACATTCCAAAAAATGGGTGGAATGTGCACTTCAGGACGCAGCTCCTCCACGACAAATCACGAAAATGCCACACAACCTGCGCCAGCTTCCAAGGAATTTGGTTTCGAACGAACAATTTTGGCCTAGTGATCGGGTGCAAAATAATGCGAACTGATCAACCTTCCATGCATCTCATGCCAAGATTCCCATCACATTCCTCAAGCAGGCCCCTTTTTGCATGTGCCTGTCGCAAGTTTTTTGCAGGTCGCCAATCAGGCTCTTCGTTTAGCAGCTCTTTGCCATCTAGCTGACCTCGGTCGTTGCTGTCTATGATAAAAACGCAAAAGAAACACTGAAGCACCGCAGAAATCAAGTGGTCAAATAGCAAATGCCCAAGCCCTGATCACCTTCAAGTTCGACTCTTGGACAAAGCATTCAATTCAAAAACATGCTGGAATTTAAAGAGACACCACAGGTAAAGCCCTCCAGGAAACGCATGTCATCTATTTGCAGCTAGCATTCAACCCGCTTGCACAATGCTTTAAAGGGCTTTCAACGCCAAAGGTCAAGGATTCATAGCAAAAAAACATATCTCAAACTGTCGAACATTGCGGACACTGCTGTTGCAGGCTTGCAACACTACACGTATGATTTCTTGAATCCGAAGCGCCCATTCTGGGATCAGTGCCATATGCTGCCATGAATTCCTTGACAGCCTTGGGCAATTGGACCAGCATGCGATCCATCTCAGGGAGACTTTCAGCAGCCTTCAAGCAGTGATGAGAGCACTGCGGCTATATGCACATGGGGCCCCACATGTTTCAGTATGGTCTGAGCTCTGAATTTCCAGCGGCCAGATGTCCAGCACAGAGTTGACACGTGTGGAAAGTGCAGTTTCCTTCCGATTACCTAGAAGGCCAAGTTGAATGAACCGATAGCAGATGTGAGTAAACTACTGTTGTTCTTACCACCTTCATTAATGGTAACTTCTGGTTTCCTTTTTTATAGTAGCTATATTTACAAATTCATAAATCAATTACAGCATCCCTTAGCCACGTAGCCACACATTTCAATTCGATGTTATATAAATTCTTTCCTTTTTGGCAAACCAAAATGTACGTTGACTCAATATTTTGTCAGTTGGAGCCTTTTGCAAACTCGATCGCACCATGCGATCCACATGACTTTCAGTTGCCACGGGCTCTGTGGCTTTCTTGGCAGGCCTCGGACTGGAAATGATGCAGTTGTTCACTGACATTGAAAAGGCAAGTGGTCCGACTTGATGAAAGGCCGCGTCGCGCACGTGTCCCAACCAGAATGCGATGGGTTTCCACTTTTGCCAAGGTGCCGCAATTTCGGAGGCATGGCTTCAAATGAAATCAACTATATACCATCTTGTAAAAGGAGTTTCTATGAGGGATTTCTTCCCTTATCCAAGGATGATGATCCCGGAATTGTCTTGACATGATTTCAAATAAGATGGTTGCAGACCGACTGAAATGGACTATGAAAAATGACAAAACAATCCACATGTTGTTCGCACCATGCCATACTTGCCATGTCCTGCTTCATATGGGATATAAAACGGCTACGAAACGACGACAACCGTGATGACCTCACATCATCTCACAAAAAACAATGAAACGGCACAATGGCGCAATGCAAAAACTCCATTTGCATTGCATGCTCAAGTTTTTGCACTGTTGTGATTTGCGATACAAGTATCAAACCAAAAACAAATGGTTTTCTTGCACGCACTCATTCACGCGAATCAAAGACACAGGAGTCACAGAAGCCCTTGCTTCGGAACAATGAGTGGCCAACATGCATCCGTTGGAGGGAGTGAATTTTTGACATCATGCGGCCGACAATCAAGGAGTTGCATCAAAAACGATGGGTGGAGTTGCTGGCCGTTGTTCCCGGAGAAAAAACCAAAGTGCCAACAACAAGCGAGCCAACAAAGAAACCCCAAACACAAATTACAGGCAGTAACCGTGTTTCGCAATTTGGCAGGCGTGAGCATACGTCAAATCAAATGGTGAAAGTCTCCATTTATGCCAACCTGGACGGGACCCGACTCACTTAGGTCCCCCAACCTGGCACTCGTCCGCAAAGCCAATGACAAACATGTAACCGAACATCCCGACCACAGGTTGTAAAGTAATGAATTATTTGCCATCAGTAGCCACGTGTATTTCCACTAGTTTGCAGGCGACCAGAAGCGGAAGTTTCAGAAGAAACACTTTATAGTCCAAACAAAAATGTGTTTACACTATTCTGCAGAGCCACCACGACACGAGCCAGCCGTTCCACGTGGTGGTGGTGGTGGTGGTGGTGGTGGTGGTGGTGGTGGTGGTGGTGGTGGTGGTGGTGGTGGTGGTGGTGGTGGTGGTGGTGGTGGTGGTGGTGGTCGCAATCTTCTCAAACAGGGCCCTAAATTCAGGGCTGCGTGGCACATGGGGCCGCTTGGCCGCTGTAGTCAGGATCGTGATCAGATTGCGTAGGAGCCATGCTTCTGTATCAATCTCATCACCTAAGCTTCCATGAATACATGGAAAAACCCAAACTAGATAAACTAGGAGTGATAAAGATCTATTTGTTTTGGTCGCCCTCGAGTGCCTAAACACATGTTAGTATAAAACTGGCTAAGTGACTTTTTGGTAATGGTTTCCCACGTGGCCGGCATAGATAAAGAAATCGGCCAACCACATCCCGGAGCGTGCCCAAGCTTGGACGCATGCCTCATTTGTCATTGGATATCGAGTAGTAAACTTTGATTCAGTAGTCAGCGAAACACATGCCAAAACAATTAAGCAAAATGCTGCATATCTAACACAATTAACTTTCAAAATATCAGGAATTGCTACTGGGGCACCATATTCAGCAACCAGGGGCCCAAGGATTTCATAGTTGTCAGCCACTGTGTCGCGGGTGAGGGTTTTGCTTTTAGCTAAAGCAAGGTGACCTTTAGCAGCCCTGTCAACAACAGCGTCTAGCTTCAGCCATTCCTGGATGACTGGGCATTTAACGACACTGCCTGTTTCATCACCATTGGTTGGATCCCTTGACTCAACCACCGCCATGGCCGCAAAAAACCAAATTCCAAGATGGAACTAAGATCGGGCCAGAGCTGCATATTTTACCATCGAATAAAATGGTGGTATAAGTGATATATCTTTTGGATATCTTTTGGTGATATCTGGTGATATCTAAATATATTTAAATCAGATAAATCACATATCCAAGTTTAAGAGACCTGGTGCAGAGCCGCCAGGCCTTGGAGTTGGTCGACACCATGCCAGCCAGTACCTGTTGAGCTTAAGACTTGCTCACTTGTGCGCACAAAAGCACTCAACTGACATCCTGAAAAACACTGGGGCGCACGTAGGGAGCAAGTTGATGACCCCAAAACAGCAGCTCGAACCTCAAAAGCTGCTGGGATATTGTATAAGTGGATGAGGATGGTTGAAAATCCTTTCGAATTTGAAAAAACCTTCGAATGCTTCAAATACCCTCGAATTGGGGATCAAAGGTTCGAAATCTGGATTTCTATGACGAAGAAGGGGTGGTAAGGAAATTTCCATTACGTTTAAGCATCTAGGTAAGCATATTATATAATAAAAATGCATGGTTTGGAGACACTGTACGGAAATTGACTGTTTTGTGCTTACTCTCACCAATCAGATATGAGCCATACAACAGTCAATCTGCGCAGGACAATGATGTCACACCACCACCGTATGCCGGTGGTGTGTGTCGGTACTACATCGCCAGAGAGGGAAGGACGCATCTGGACAGAGGCCGTTTCGCCCCATTTGCCTGACAGTCCCACTCTTATCTTGATGAAGAGTTTGTAGTCAGCTGGACGCCAACCATCAAATCTTCTCGTGAGCATGCGCATGACCCGGCGTTTGATGTGCGAAGTTTAATTACAAAATTTTATTTGGAAACGGTTTAGACAAAGAATGTGCTGCTCTCATATGGCTACTTAGAGGTATTTAAGAACGGGAATCTTGTTGGATCGTTTCCTCTTTTCCAAGAAAGAGTTGAAGAGTTGCAGATCTGCTCACCTCTTTAAATTGTCAGCTCTGATACACTCATCACGATGAAGAGTGAGCATCAGGAACTCTTAAGCTCCTTGCACAATCAGCGGTCGCTCAAACCTCAATTGAACCATGCACTCAGAAGTTACTTGTCTGTTATTTTGAGTGGACTGGACGCTGTTGCCTTTATCCATTTGTAAGTAGGTGTATGTGTTGTTGGCTGGCAACTGTTCCTTTACCATCAACCAGAGTTTCTTGCAACTAGAGACTCCCAGAAAGCAGAGTGGCTCGACTTCTGGTCGCACTCTACTTGCTTGCTACTGCACCGTGTTAAGAGATGACCTCATGACGGAAGGTGGATACTAGATCTCATCCCACTGGTTTAGCTGTCGTCAAGTCTTTTCCAGTGCAGGTGCACAGAGCGATTCTCATCCCGCTGAATCAAGCAAAGGGTGTGAACTGGATGTGGGCAGGGGACTGTAGCTCCTGACTTATAACACATAGCCTCTATATGTCGCTATGGTTCTAGCACACTCGTAAGATTTTGTCTAGTGGACTGGCCGCTGTTGCCTTTATCCACTAAGAGACAACCAGTACAATGTTCTTGGAGGTAGGAGGTGCAATTCACATTTGAACTGCACTGTCTTCCTTCATGAATGTCGGTGGTGTCTATTCCTGCAAACCACCTTTTACCTTTCCCCTTTTAAGAGGTAGTCCCATCGCAGCACAGCTCGATTCTTGTTGTTGGACCTTACTGTGGCCTGACTGTACATGATCCAAGGTGCTTGTGCCAGAACCTCTACCGCAGGGTGATCCAGTCGATAGGCATCCGTGAATGTATTAGCTTCCGCCACGGATGAGTTGACGGTCTGATTTGTGCGACGAGAGCTACCTACACTTGTACTCTGGACGGTGTCTTGGAGGAATTGCGCAGATAGATGGTGTGCATCCTCTTTCGCGAGAGGGTAAAACAGACAGTGCAACCGTTCAAGGGGACCCAGTGCATTCCTTGGTCTGGAATCCAGGAGATACAAACAATGTAAACAATGTGGAAGCTCACTCTTTGACACATAAGATCGCAAGTCAGCGCATTTGTCCTTTTTGCGTGTCCCGGGTTTGAAACAAGCTGAGCAAGTCGGTGTACTTACAGGATTCTTTATCCTACTCGTAGACTTCTCGTCAGAATTGAAGTGGACCATTTACCTTGCCGACAGTGCCACAGAGGGGGATATTCAAGCCAAGTGGAGTGTGTTGGAACCATTGTCAGGGCACCCAAAAGCTTGAAGTGAAACTTACATAAAGAACGCTTCGATGCCTTACGGATGGTCAGAGCCAGCTCTCTGGAGCTAGGACATCAACCTACACGTCAGATCTCGTTGCTGATACCAGCAACATCGCTGGAAGACAGGTAAACTCGGAGTTGCCCAAGGAATCTCGGCATAAAGGAACGCCAACAACATTGTTGTCTCCCGATGGCAACTGGGACGCTGCCTTGCCTTCAGGCAATCCACATGGAAGTAGCATATCCAAATGCACAACGTAGCTACCAGCGAGCAGGAGGATGACCTGGAACTGGTCAAACTTACTTCTCTCACAGTCAGCGCCAACCTGCACATCTGAATGGAGCGGGTGCACAAGCCCGGGGGACCTCGAGGGCTTCTTCCCGTGGATCCATATCATGTGCTACCCCTACAAAGAGCTGCAGGCAGATGTCACCTCAGGCCCTGCCCTGGGCTTGGTTTTATGTTTCCAATTGGTTGCTTTTAGAGAATTGGACGATTCGCTTGTATCAGCTTGGTTGCTGGCATAGCTTTTAGAGAATTGGACGATTCGCTTGTATCAGCTTGGTTGCTGGCATGAGTCTTGCCAGTGGCAGGGAACTGCTACCTTTCTCGTATCTTAGCCAGCCTATGCACAGCCCTTATGTTTAGTGAAACAAAGATTTCAACTCGGGGAGGCCCTACAGACCATCCAATTATATGGGGTATACGCCATAGGTTCCCCGTGAGGTGGAAGGTCCTCAAGATCAGTCAAAGGGGAGACATTGAACCTTATGCTTTGGCTGGTTGATCACCTACTAGAGATGTCTAATGTCTCTGACGTGACACAACGATGTCCATCAAGGCGCTAGTGATCCAATGTCCCTTCATGACGAGGCTCACGTAGATAATGATGCACACCATATCCATTGGTCCCTGAGGTTTCATCAGATTCCTCTGCCTCAGACAGGTTCCATTGCTCCGAGGATAGTACAATGTAAGGAGAATAGACTCTGCATTGGTGCACACTAACCTGGATAGGTGGCACTTGATGCGAACATTATGCCTAGGAGCATCATGCTCAAAGGCTCCAGAAGGGGAAGAGTTTCTGAGCTCTTTGGTGCCTGTTACAGTCTCTTCAACTTCGCATCATTCGGCAATTGTGGTGGCATCCCGCGGGCACCAGTAGCGAATTCTTCCCCGAGAACGAATGGGACATTGCCTCACTAACTAGCAGTCCTTGAAGAAGGTGCAGGGAGGTGCTCCCAGCCCAGTGCAGATTACCAAAATGCGAAGGCGCAGCCCAGGACAAATCTCCTCATGCCTTGGGATGACCGTCTCTTTCATGACAGCGAAGCAAACCTTGTTTCCAATGGCGTCGTTATTTGACACCGCCTCACTATCAAGTGGTCCACAATGTTATAACAGTTCAATACCTGGTGGAGAGGCATGAGTGTAGGCCTATATATATAGATGGGACAGGGGCACATGCCTACTCACCCTTTGAAGGCATGGCCTTTCGGTGAATGGTGGATGCCAGCGCTGTCAACTGACACCTCCACCTCATCTGGCGTTGCTTACTGCTGGTTGTTCCGATTAATACCACGTGGTATCGGGCACACCATATACCTCTAGAAAGGAGCGCTGGTTGGACATACGCAAGAAATCAGATTGTATGACTCCTGTCACTATGGCCCAGGACGGCATTCTGGTTTAACACTCCCTAGTGATCTCTGGGTGGACTGGGCGCTGTTGCCTTCATCCACAAGGAACTTGAGATTGCAAGGTATCCAATAAAGTCAGGGCAAAAGATTATTACAAAACGTGCTGGTCATGGGAATGGACCCTTCAGGTGGGCTGTCGATGCAATTCGTATCTTCAACACAATTTGATATCCGTCCGGGAAGCGGTGGGAACTGGGTGTCCAGCATTTTGCCTATGCAGGGTCCTAGAACCGATTGCCCTTGTTAACTCCCAGCTTCACCAGATGCATCTGATGCATCCGACGTGATTCAACGGTGCCCATCACAGGTGACGCAAGACTAGCGGAGAACACTCAACCACTATCTCAGTCATACTCAAACGATTTCCGGGCTCGAAGGTCTATCGGTTGCCCAGCTCCGTCATTGAGCTGCCTCACGAACCTTTCAGTGTTGTTTCCGTGGCTGAGCGCGGCTGCACCTCCCATGCGACGGAGCTATACGGCTTTGGAGTGATAAGAGTAGCATTGCCTCTTGCTTTCGCTACCCCTGTAGCTGATTACATTGGGGTGGGACCTACTGGTGTACAAATAGCCCCATACGCTTGGACGACTCTGCTCTTTGCAAGTCCAGTGAGGAGCAGGACAGTTCCACTCACGAGACTACTCGTGCCCCCCTATCTGAGGACAGCCATCAGCATAGCCTAATGTTGGCAGCCTACAAGGATGTCGGCAACAACTTTCAGGTTGTCCAGGGTCGGTTGGAAAGGGGGCTTGCGGCCTTACAAGGTTTCGAGTGATGAGAACCTCCCAACAGCATCCAGCAAGTACGCGATCAATGTAGTCCACACTGTTCAATAATGGTACCGATAGTCTGGCCAAGGGCCATCTAGGCAGACTAGGCAGGACCCTAATGACTCTGGGCGCTACGGCAAGCTGCTCGAAGCCTAACCCTCATCAGTTGCATGCTACCTGTCAGAGTTCGTTGCTGATACATTACGAGCCTCGCTAATCGCGCAGGGTGGTCCCCTGGCAGATGAGGAACATTTTCACCTTCTTGGAGCCAACTATTGGGTCCAACCCATCTATTAGATCAGGAGTTGCTACATGCGGCCTCTGGGCACAATGCCAGTGTAGAAGGAGAAAGGAAGCGACCCTGCAGTGTGGCTTGTCAAAATTACGGCTAAACAAGGCCCCCGCTTTGGATAAGGCCTGTGTTACAGATTGGCTCGGAGGGTATTGTCCAGCCGACTCTTTGATGGTCTGGTTCCCAGCGCACTGGGCTCCACGTGTTATCCAAGAGCCAGAGAGAAGGGAGCAGGAACATTGTCGGCAGTCACCGCAATGGTTTGATGAGCAGATCCCTGACCAGACCCCTGACAAGTATCGAAAGCAGTACCAGGATGCGCGTGACTGTCAAGCCCTTCACTTCAGGAAACGTGAATACCTCAAGAGTCCTATTCATCTTCTCACAGCATCCATACGCGTTGACTGGTACTCCCTACCGATGCAAAATTTCTTAGATAGGCTACCGAAACTACGACTTGGCTTAATCAAGGGAATCTTCCAGACTAAGGCATCTTCACCGTGGGCAGGTACCAAATCAGGGCGCATCCAAGTCTCCCTGTGCTTGCCCAATGAGAGAGATCTTGATACATGGTATGAGGGTGTGTTTACACTGCCGCTTGCATGGCCTGACATCACGGACATTCATGCACCATACTTCAAGAAGACTTCAGCGTATCAGCTCCTTGCTATTCGGAACCAGAGGAGTGTCCCACATGTGGGGCGAGATCAGCCCCCCATGGGCAATGCTCCGCCATCATTTATGGAACCAGGGCCCAGGATACCATATGGGTCGTCTAGAAGAACTGCTTATCCTGCACCGGCCTTGTCGACCGGGGGAAGATGTTAAGGATTCACTCCTGCCTCGCACTTATCGGCAAGCATGGTGGAATTGGGAGAGTGCCAAGCACGAGTTCGAGAACATGGGTACTAGGTCTGGGGTTATCTGGTTTGTTGATGAAAATGAAGCTGTCAACCGAATTTTGGAAATCGTAGGCAGGGATGAGATTGCTATGGCGATTACCTACGAGGATGCCAAAGAACAGGACACAATTAAAGAAGGTCGAGCTCACAAGAGGAGACGTAAATACGGCCTTACTTCAGAAGCACGGATACAAGTTGAAGGCACATAGTGAAAGAAGGGCAAGTCGGAGAGTATGTCGGAACTATGTGTTGGGGGAGAAGTACTGAGAGCCGGGCTAATGAGAGCATGTTTCACCGTTTCACCTTGGGGGCTATCATTTTGGTTCCTGGTTGTGTTTGGTGGTTTTGGTGTTTTTGTTTTGGGTTGTGTTTTTGTTTGTCGTTTTGCTGCCAGGTAGACCCCTTTTGTTGCATTGGGATGCACAAGATTATCCTCTTTCCACGACTGCCACCATTGTCATAATGAGCGCAGCACAGGAGCAAAAAAAAATGCTCCGGAGTCACTCACTCAATGCAGTGCCTTTATACCATCTAATCTAATTAAAATATTACCTGCACCTTTTCATTCTAGCTTCAACCAAAAGATGTCTCTTCTCAAGCAGACAAGCTTAGTTTCGAGTTTACTCCGCATGAGTCCAATCTTACTGAGTAGAAGTTGAAGATGCTAGATGATAGATCGTGTAGAAATCTAGAGGCTTCGTGACATGCAAATTCGTCTTTCTGCATCTGAGTCTTTTGAGTCAAGTGTTGTGCCTAAGAATTTAAGTAGCAGATTTGTACGTACTTGGCGTGAGAAAGTGATTGACAAGCATCGTTGGCTTCGTTGGAGCAGATAGGTGGCGCGTGAATATGCTTGGCTGAGTGCAGATTTGTTCTCTAGCGAGCAATGTATAAGGTCGTTTGTCAAAAACTTTATATCGCAGAACGAGACATGCTTGATACATTTTATCCTCAGTTGACATTGGAGATGTTTTCCTTGCGGTTCCTAGAGGGAGTACACTGTTGTATCCTTAGCCTGTGGTGAAGTGATGCAGCATTAGCTCGGTCGTGTTTTCTTGGCCAGAGGACAGGCTCCCAGCTTTCGTATGAAGCTATCACGAATCTTTTGTGAAGCAGACATGATCCAAGGCCCAGACTCACCTAGTTTACTTCCAAGTGTTGATTCGTTTTGCTTCATTTTGCTTTATGTGGATGACATGTTGATTTGTGGCAAAGCTGACTTCATTGATAACAACTTGATCCCTATGTTGAAGAAACATCACAAAGTGAGTAGCAGTTTCTTGAGAAAAGAAGGTGACGAGATTTCCTTTTTGAAGAGGATTCACCGTTTGATCGGAAATGGAATGCTGACCATCAGCGCACCCATCACAAGCATATTGAGCAGCTTATGCAAATCACAGGAGTGAAGCCAATAAGCAAACTAAAGAAAGTTCCTGGTCATCCTTTGTTGGATGAAAAGGACGACGCTGAGGTTTTGAGTCTGGACGAGGCATCACAGTACTGTTCATGCGTTGGCATTTTATTTTATCTTGCAACAGACCTTCCTCATTGTCAGCACACCATTAGGTGGCTATCCACGGATATGGCTACCCCAACTTTTGACAAAGAAGGACATGTTGAGGCACCTTGTTTCATATCTGCATGGAACGAAAGGTGTTTGCTTGCGCTTGCACTACAAAGATGACAATGTTGGTGTTCACCACCAGTACTCCCTTTGACACCGACTTTCGATGTGACTTATTTGAAGCCCAGTCTGAATCTGAATACACCTCAAGATGCAAGCAGTCTGGGTCCTCATAGTACATTTGCTTGGGATCTTGCTCGATGTAGTCTTCTCGCAGAACACAGAAGGTTATTTCGTTGAGTTCTGGTGAAGCTGAAGTGTATGCAGCTTGGAGTGCTGCTTGTGATAGCATTTTGCTGGCGAAGATGATTTCGTTTCTGACAGGAGCTGGTGTGGTATTAGTGCACCACCTTTTGGATTCGAGTGCGGCAAGAGATATCTTGTCGAGGCAAGGTGTTGGGAGAATTCGACATCTTTCATGTCGTGTGCTTTGGTTGCAAACTCTTGTGAAATTGAGGAAGGATTTCAGTGGTGATCAGCAAGGCAAACTGATACATTCAACTCGACATGTGGTATCAGCAGTTTCAGGTGATTTGAATTAGGAGATCTTGGCACGAAACGGCTTGCTAAGAAACGTCCAGTGGAATTGATTTGATGTGTTTTTGCAATTTGGGTTTTGTCGAGAATGACATCTTCACTGTTATCGAAGATTTTCAAAGCATAAGATCAATTCAAAGAATCAGTCATGTTGGCAGCATCATTGCACAACTTTCCTTGATTCAAAACGCCTTGAGCCGGTGCAGTGCAGTGAAGCTGAACTGTAGTGGGAATGCTACTTCGGCATGGCATTCTATTCATGACTTTCGAGCTGTATTTGCGGCAGGTTGTTCTATTTGCTTTTATGATGGCAGGTGCTTTTCTGTGGATGATTCACGAAATTCGAGGCTACAAGGCTTCTTTGACATCATGGTCGAGTCGTCTTTGACTGATGCTATGCTACAAGACGATTTGGAAGAGGAGAGAGAAGCTTTCGTATCTTGCATGCGAGACAACAGTCAGAGAGATCACGTTGGGTGCCAAGAGCCATTCTGGATTACTTTAGAAGTGGCTCTGAAGACCTTGATCGTCGATGACGTGACGATTCAGGTGGCATTGGTGGTGATCCTAGAGATGCAGGTAGCGTGCGCAATTCAGGTACGCAAACTGACTTGGAAGCGCCATCTTTGGAAAATTCCAGTGACATGGAAGTGGAACGTGAGATGCATGCTGAGTCAGAGACTGAGTCAGAGAAACGTGTGAGATATAGGCATCTCAGCATGGATGAAGCATCCAATCCGTGGAAATCCATCATCATGACGATATGGATATTGATGGTGGAGGTGAAGCACCAAGTTCTATGGAGGAAAGCAGAGCTGGTTCAGGCATCCCCCGAGGTTCCTGGCAATCAGCTCCATATTGAGCCCACACCTATGAACGACGTCGACAAGAAGCAATCGACCGGAATGATTTGAATGCCCTTGAGGAATTGGAACGCAGCTATGAGTGGCTGCATTATGTATGACAGACCAACTATGTGATTGTCGTGCTCTACATGCAGTTGCCCTATCTCATGGAGTATGACATCATTTTGGCATGGTTTGGCGTTATGAATTGCATTGGATGTGCAACATTCGCTTTGGGTTTTGCAGCTATGTATTTTCCATGTGGTTGCATTTCTGTGAGAGTCTGCAATGGCTTTTTGCAGTGGCATATTACAATGGATGGTATTTACAGAGGAGTGTTCTCCTACCTGCAAATTTATTTACATATTTATTGCGGATGAGTGAGATGAGTATTTTCCTCTGAGGTGCATGTACAGTCATTGGACATAGGCCGTTTTGCATTTGAGCTTTCGTTGAAGTTCATTCGTCATTTGAATTGTAGAATTTGTTTGGCTGTCCATTTCACTTTTGCAAGTTGTGGATTGTGATGGCATTTGAGTTTGTTTGAGAAAACGAAGTACCAATTTGGTCTAAACCAAACTTTGGGATTTCGAGGCGGGGTGTTAGAAGTTTACCCCATATGTATAGCCATATATACAGACATGTGTATATACCACTTTGGAACCTCTTGTTTGAAAACCAGACAACAGTTTCTTGCAGTCGACATGTTGTGTTTGAGACCGAGATGTCCGAGGTGTGTTTTGGTTTGGAAAACAGTCATTGCCTCCATGCGTATTGAAGATAGCCGCAGGATCTCCTAAGCAGTGCTGGTCAAAGGCTCCCCATAGGATCATCGCGAGCGTCAGGCAAGGAGTGACATCCCAGAGTCATCTGAGCAGGACAAGTTCATCTCTGCATTCATGGGTGCGGCTGGGGCGGAATATGGGGCTTGACCGCCCAAGAAACTCGCTGCGTTGAATCTGAGGCAGGACAGCCGAAAAAACATAGGAAGGACAGAGGAAAACTGAAGCTTGACTCAAGTTTCCATGCGCTTGAGAAGTGCTGCCGATCCACATACCAGTGAATCACATGAGCGCGAAAACAAACAAGACTCTATATCGGTGTCTAAGGCACCGACACCACAATCGAACCAGTATAATTGGTCTGAACCAAAATGATTTCTAGAAACATTCAGAACTAGGCCGATTGCATCAACCAGAAATGAAGCAAGACAAGACACACACTGGTCCCAACTCCTACAAGCAGTTTAGTTGACGCAAAACTTTGCAGGTTATGCTTAGTGACGGTGAGATCGCTTAACCTCCACAGTGGCAGACCTCAAACAAGAAAAGAGGATGTTCTTCTGCAACCAACTGTACAAGAGCTCACCCTGAAGCAGGGTTTACGCCGGGGTTATACCCTCGATCTTCCATCTCAAATTGAGTACGGACCTCGTCAATTCTTCAGCTTCCTCATCAACCGTTTCCATTGGGCATTCGAAGGAGTGCTTGTAGCAATGCTTCCCTCGCCCGCGCGCATGGGGGCAGGTAGCAGGTAGCCAACAAGCCGCATAGTCGCCATTGTCCAGAGTGACAGCTCCAATAAACTGTTCTCCGTCATTCAGGGTGCACACACACTGGCGCGGCCGTGTCGGCCAGCTTTGTGTGTTTCCGTGTTTAAGGACTCTACTTTTTAGAGTCGAACTGTAGAACCAAACAGCGCTATCCGCTATCCAGAAGACTTAATCAAAGATAGGCGAAAATCCGTAAATGGTTCAACGTCCCAGTTGAATATCCTTTGCGGGCCCTGCCCCGCAGGTGTCACCAACTTGGCCGGGGTCCTTTCCTGTGATGGTGATGGCGGTGTCGGTGTCAGTGGCACATCTATTGACTTTGCCATACGCCCGAATCCACTGACACAAAAAGAAGATTTGTTGCTTCTATCACTGTGGCGAAGGTACTGCCAGGTCCCCAAGGGATGTGCACTTGGAACATGGCTCATGGGAGTGAACAAAGAGCTCGGTCCAGACAATGACGAGAGCCCACACAAATTAGCCAGTCCTCAGAACGTTAAATATCCAGCAACTGCGGACATCATCCGAAACACTGCAGGACTTGAGTTTCTTGGTCTCAGTCTCGGTGTTGTTGTTGTTGTTGTTGTTGTTGTTGTTGTTGTTGTTGTTGTTGTTGCTGCTGTTGCTGTTGCTTGTTGTTGTTGTTGTTGTTGTTGTTGTTGTTNGTGTGTGTGTGTGTGTGTGTGTGTGTGTGTGTGTGTGTTGTGTGTGTGTGTGTGTGTGTGTGTGTGTGTGTGTGTTTCGGTTTTGTTGTTGTTGTTGTTGTTGTTGTTGTTGTTGTTGTTGTTGTTGTTGTTGTTGTTGTTCTGGTTGGTGGTGTTGTGGTGGTTGTGGTGGTTGTGGTTGTTGCTGCTGCTGGTGTTGTTGAGGAAAAGGTTTGTGTGTGTTCGCAAACTTTCGCAAACATTTTTTGAGAATAGGGAGGACGAACGTGATTGAAAATTTCAACGGTATCGTGTGTTTTTCTATCGCATTGATGTTGTTGTAGACTTTACCTGGCTGCATATGTTGTTTAATTTCAAATTGATTTTAATCGCTCCAATTTGTGCTGCATTTTTTGGATTGTTTGGTTATTGTCGGACGCAGTACTCTTGTGATTGTAAATTGTTCATTTGACAGTCATTATCGCTTTTTTGGGCTGGTTTGGTTTTGTGCATTAAACTGTAATACTGTAGCGGTTGTCATAATTCACCGTGGAACTACGTAACTATTTTTGCATTTGCCATTCGTTTGAAACAAATGTTCTTTTGTACGACCTGGATTCGCGCCAGGGGCAACAGAAACCCGTCGGTTTTTCTTTCTCACACCACGACCGGGAATGCTTGCCTGCAATCATTGAACCGAAAAAAAAAATCATCCATGTTGGAAATGCATGCAGAGAATTGCAACCGGAAGCACCGAAATCAATCAGCCAGGGCAACCAAAACAGCAATCTCAGAGACAAATGAAAAAAATATGGCCAAATGGCCCGCAGCATATAAAATCTAGAATCTGGCACAGGTGTTTGGGAGCCTGACCTGGCAACGGCAGCCAAAACGTTTTACACAGCCATCCAATCAGAACGGAGTCAAATCGAACATAGTGGACGACATGTTTCAGCTAAAACATACATGCGGAACAATTGTGCTTACAGAGCTCCGTGTGTAAGTCTTCAGGAATTAAATTGGCCATGCAAGTTGCGAGTTTCTCTTGTGAACACGTTCTCGCCCCAGTGCAAGATTTTGATTTTGCAACACACACATACTGTCACCCTCACGTTTCAATCGTGAAGTGTTTCATTCCATGCACGTTCGGATTCATTTGGAAGTTGAACAAAAGGCCCATGAAAGAGGTTTCGTTTGCGAAAAACCTGAGGTATGCAATGAACATTCACTTCCCAAGGCGAAAACTATAAAGGTTGTTTTTCACAACGTGAGCCTGGCACCATGGTGTCAGCCTTGATGTTGCTGACAGGGTGCTGTTGAAGGTGCTTTTCGGGTGCTGCTCTTGGGTGTAGCTCAGTGTAAGTACTCGGAGGGTTTTCCAATCAGTCTGATAAATGTGCGACCTTGCCACTGGGCAAATTCAAGCATGAATTCAACACATACAAAACATACGCGTACACCTCCAAAGGTATTAATACCTACCTGACCGAAGTTCATATTGCAATTGCATCGGGGGAGTTTTCGCAAATATGCCAGGACAGAATCTCCCAATGAAGGTGCGAAAGGGCCAAAACCCGAAGCAAAACCCGAAGCAAAAACACAGAATTTGAACGTGCAGCGACATGCAGCCCTTAACAAACCGGTTGCGTGTAGTCGCTACCGAAGCTTATGGATGGATCCAGCCCGACATAAGGTTGCATGGATGGCAACATTTGATTTTTTAAGCAAAAATGTTTGCTTACGATGCTGTAAAGGACAGGGGGGGTCACGGAGTATTTTTATAAAAATCAGAAATGCCATCTCGCAGCACCTTCCTACCATTCCCCTCAACATGTGCAAGTTACTTACTCACATGCTCCGCCCTTTCCCAGCCATGAATGATGCACCTTGTTCGTTCAGCCGCCCTTGTTTCGGAACAAACGAACATTTCCCTGTTGCCAACATGGAACAAGTCCACTTACAAAATCATCGCTGCACCGCTTTTCAATATTTTGTCCGGTTGCGCTTGTGTTGTGACCTTTTCTTTACCTGTTACTTTTAGTCCAGCTCCCTGTAAAGATATCGCCAACGCATCAACCGTATGCACAAGAGCGTTGGCACACATGACAAAAAGTAACATGTCATCCGCAAACTTCCAACAATGGACTACCACCATCGCCAAAATTTGATCCCGTATAGGGCATTTCCTCACGCCAATTGCTCGGCATCCTTGTCGCACGACACCTTCAATGTCCGGTTGGTGGCTCACATCCTGGCTCGTGGTGACTTTCCCTGTTTGCTCCAAGTAAGTTGAAGAATGAAATACCCGAACGGAGTGTTCAAGAGTGTTTTGAATCTCCGTGTCGCCGCAAACGGCTCAGTAGTGCGTCCACTTGGCCGAATGCCTTGTTCAATTTCAAGGCTGACAATCCACAGAGGCATGTTTGTAAGCAAAGTTTTCGGGATGAAACACGATATCCTGGACGGAAGTGAAATGTCACAAACGGTGTGGTGAAGTCAAAAGGTCATTTCATTTCATTTCATTTCATTTCGGTCATTTCATTTCATTTCATAATTTCATTCGTTTCGCGTTTTCATTTCAATACGTCATGTCGTTTCATTATTTCATTTCAACGTCTCATTTCCTTACATTCCATGTTTTTTCGTTATTTAATTCTATTATTTCATTTCCTTTCGTTGTTTAATTTCATTATTTCATTTTGTTTCGTTATTCAGCTTCATTATTTCATTTCGTTTCGTTATTCAGCTTCATTATTTCATTTCGTTTCGTTATTCAATTTCATTACTTCATTTCATTTCATTATTTCATTCTTTAATTTCATTATTTCATTGGTTTCAATATTTCATTTCGTTTCATTATTTCATCGGCATAGCGCCAACAGCACTGTTGGCTATATGCGTGTAACAAAACGATTGCACCTTGGACTCCCACAACTGTCGGAGAAGGATGCGTTCAATTTTTCGCTTGTTCCGACTCTGACTGCAACCAACTCACTTCGAACCCCAAATTCTGTAAGTCGTCACAAGGGGCAGTTGGAAATCGCAAAGAGTAAAACCGTTGCCTTTGTTAGCGCAAAAAGGTGTGCGAAAAAAAAGACTGTCTCGCCGCCCTGCGTCATGAGGAAGCAATGTTGCATTTGTTCTGATGTACATTACTTGCTTGTACGAAAGAAGATTGGAGGAGCGTCAGCATCAGGATGATGCACTATGGAGTAAAATTTCGGAATACGTTTTGGTATACTTTGGTCATCACGTTCGCTTTTGCTTTCGTTTTCGCCCGTCCGAGTCAGAGATTACGGTCCTGTAGAGGACACGCGGGGAACAAATATGCATGTTTACAAAACTGAACATACGATCTCTGAATGGTAAACCACGATGATGCTTCACTCGCAAAGTGTTACCAGTTGCCGTTGTTGAAGAACTGCATTGCAAAAATTCTGTCATCCCAACGCTTGGATGGACGGCCAGGCTTTCGGTCAGGTTCGATGGTTAATTAACAGGAGGATCCCATGATACCAATTCTGCAGGCCATGACTCGGGTGGGCGAGCAATCCGATTTGCTCCCAATCCCTGATCAGGACCTGTCGCCAGTTTTACGCCAGTTGGGACCGATCAGTATTTGAAGAAGTGTTCAGAAGGTAATGCAAAGTCATATTGTCAGATGAGATGACTTGCAAAGTCAGGGTCAGGCACGCAAGCGAGCGGCGGCTGTTTTATTTTTCCCAATTCGGCGGTGTGATAAACTTGAAAGGTGTGTGTGCAGCAAATACGCGACCATGGTTTGAGGTTGGTTCTGCAAACGATTGTGTTCACCTGCGCGTTCAAAGAACGAAAAATTTCGTGCTATTTCGGACGTTCATCAATGCTTTGCGAGTGAAACAGGCCCCTGATATCGCTACACTGTCAGAACTTGGCCAAGCTTCACGATGGATCAATGTTTGTCGGTGAACTACTTTCCGGTGTTTGCTGAGGATGAGGTAGTGGGCGCTTTGAATTTGTGATCCAAGGAATGTCAGCGTGCGGGCAAAATTTGTGAGGACCAAGTCATGTCAGGTCAAGCTTGCATGGCCGCAGGTTCATACACGTGAAAAAAACATGTTAAGCGCCAAAGAGCCTCAGGAAGGAAAAGGTCAGGCCCAAAGCCATCCAATGATCGAAATCCCGCGCTGCATCTTTCCAGCAATATGGCAGAAGCAGTGACTCTTGGTCTGCTTGCGGTATTCTATTTCAAATAATCTTTCAGGTCATTTAATAAGTTGCGAATTTGTATTCAACTCATAGTAGCTCGCCGAAGGCCGAAGGCAAAAACTTATGTTTTTGAACAAACGGCACCACATTTTGTTTAATGTCGAGGTCAATTCGCCCAACTGGTACCATGTCAAGGCCCGACTTTCACAACCGACTTCGCCCCACACCGGAGCATATCCGAGGGCCGCCCGTCCTTGGAAAAACTTCACTAGGCCGTGAATTTGGCCCCGTGCGTCCGGTGCATCACTGGAGCTTCGATGTTTTAGCAATGACACCGGTTCCCCCCAACTGGAGCCAACTCCTGGCGGAAACTCCGCGGGACCCTCGCTCACAGTCGGCCTTCCCCACTTTCGCAAGCACATTTTGTCAGGAATTTCTTGCAAAACGACCTGCACCACAGGTGATGACCTTGAGGGGATGAGGATGATGAGGATGATGACAATGACGAGGATGATGAGGATGATGAGGATGATGATGAAAATAAAGAAACATGGAAATGATGATGCTGATGGTGATGATGGTGACCGTGATGATGATGATGATGATGATGATGATGATGATGATGATGATGATGATGATGATGATGATGATGATGATGATGATGATGATCGGGAAGAGGAGGAGGAAGAGGAGGAGGAGGAGGAGGAGAGGACGATGGGCAGGGGGTCGCTTGTGTCCGGAATTTTTGGTCGCTTGTGACCGCAATTTAGGGTTGCTTCTGACCGCCGGAATTTGACAGTGTCATTTTTCGTGGCAGGCGCACTATTTGGTCATGTTGGAGTGTGACTTCTTGCGGCAAGCGCATTGTAGTACGCAGTACTTTGTGGTATGGCACGGAGGTATTCCCAGTACAGAGTAATATTTTTGTAATACGTAGTAATACCTTGTAGGGCAGAGTAGATGTGGAGTAGTACTCAGTAGTACCTGGCCGGTTTCCATTGTCTATTTAGCATTGGTTGCTTAAATTAGCTGAAGAGGCCAAGGTCAACCCTGCATGCCACATTGGGCACTGTTCCAGGCACAGCGGTAAAAAAACTAGCTGATAGTGCATGGGTACAAGTGCTGCGGTCGGCTGGTATGTGTCCAAACATACGGTACATGATCATCCCACCGCACCTCACCCCACCCACCACCCACC
The DNA here is from genome assembly GCA_000507305.1 of Breviolum minutum Mf 1.05b.01. Taxonomy (NCBI): domain Eukaryota; class Dinophyceae; order Suessiales; family Symbiodiniaceae; genus Breviolum; species Breviolum minutum. The sequence goes on from DF241122.1 coordinate 85,403, forward strand.
ACCCTGTGTGGGTACAGGTGATGTGGTGGCCATGGTGCCAAGGGATCCTACTGGGCCAAGCTAATGTGTGGTCGCAAGTGACCGCCAAATGTGGTGTGCACTGGTGATGTTTTGTTGGCCCTGTCTGTGACGGTGAAGTCCTGTGGTCGCAAGTGACCATACTTTGTGGTCACACGTGACCCAAAATCCTGGTTTTGTGTCTGTGGTCGAAACAGGATTTTGTGTTTTTTACGTTGTACATTAGTTGATCGGGTAAAATCCTGCATTTCATTAGCTTGCGCCCTACAGGGGCTGCCTTCGGGTCGGCAAGTTTTGACTGGACTTGACTTTGTGTCTGTGGTCGTAAGTCGAAGAATTTTGTGGGTCGTGAGTGACCGCCTTGCCGAGGACGATGATGATGAAGATGATGGCGTGACGATGACGATGACGAGGATGAGTATTTTGATGATGATGATGATGATGACGATGACGATGACGAGGACGCTGTTTTGATGACGATGATTTGATGGCGATAATGGCGACGATAATGATGACGACGACGACGACAATGATAACGATGACGATGACGATAACGATGACGATGACGATGACGATGACGATGATGAGGATGATGAGGATGATGATGATGATGATGATGATGATGATGATGATGACGATGATCGTGATAATGATAATGAAGTGAAGTGAAACCTTTATGCGCGAGGGCAGCCCGTGACGGGCACAGGTAAAAACAAAAGCGCTATGCACACATTAGTGCCCTTCCAATGGTCTTGATCATGATTCGGTGCAAAAGAAATCGAACTGTGGCATCAAAATTGCCCACCGGTTCGCATCCCTTGCCACGGCCGTCCAGTTGCCCAATTGCTGATACCTACCAAAATTCTGTAATGCAGTGTCCCAAATGTTCCGAGGACGACCAACAGAGTGATGCAGTCCCTTGCACGTCCACATCAGAACGCGGGACAACCAACGGTCCGGAGGTAGGTTTTGCGCCAAGTTCCAACGCATTTCCACACAACGCACGGACCAGCAGCCATTTTGGCTCAAGGTGCTCTTCTAGGCTCAAGTTGTTTTAGCTCAAGTTGTTTTAGCGTTCCTACGTCGGTTCTCAACGCGATGGCAAGCATGACGCCGGACAGGCCCGCCAAAAACCGAAGATTCACATCACCACTGCATGAAATGGATGGGAATGAAGAGGCAGCCGAAGGGAGTCCGGTACAAAGTGAATCGACAACACAAGAACTGACAAGAGATGTGGAGCGTCTTTCTGTAGATGCAATTGCTCGTATTGTACGGTCAGAAATCCAAGATGGACTCCAACCGCTCCAGGCACAAGTGAGCACTTTGAATTCCAGTATGTCGGTGCGCATGGAAAGAGTGGAGGGGGAAATGAAGTCGGTCAAGGACAAGATGTCGGAGCAAGATGTTCGGATTGCCAAACTGGAAACATATTTGAGCAATGTTGGCCGTGAAACAGCAACCCCACGTTCTATGGATGGAGATGCAAATTTTGAAACGAGATTTGCCGAGTTGAAGAGTCAAATGGATATGTTGACAACAGAAGGGAAGGGGAAGGTGGATACCTCTTCGGTGACCAATCAAAGTTGCACTATGGTAGTTGGAGGCTTGTTGAGTTTGAACTCATTGAAGGAAGCTACAACCTGGATGGCTGACATACTTCAGAAGTTGAATGGACCCACCGGTCAGGAAATGTACATGAAGACCAAAGAATTCCAAGGCATTTTGTTCGTAAAATTTGGGTCATCTTATGAAAGGGATGTTGCTACAGCTGTTGTGCGAAGTGCTCAGTTGACCATGGGGGAAACACATGTCTGGGCAACACCCGACCTTCCAATCCCAGTTCGAGCACGCAAAGTTTTCTTGTTGGGACTTCGATGGCAACTTGGTGAATGGGGTTTTCCAAAACGTGAAATTGTTGTCAGTGATGATTACAAATCTTTACTTGTTGGTGACAAAGTCGTTTTGCAGGTGATGGTTGAAAAAGGATCCCTTTCCACCAAATGGTCAAGTGAATGGTCGCAATGGGAGGAACT
>DF241123.1:2174-78847 GCA_000507305.1 Breviolum minutum Mf 1.05b.01
TTGTTGTTGTTTGTTTTGTCTGTTGTGTGTTGTTTGTTGTTTGTTGTTGTTTGTTGTTGTTTGTTTTTGTTGTTGTTGTTGTTGCTGTTGCTGTTGTTGTTGTTGTTGTTGTTGTGGTTGTGGTTGTTGTGGTGGTTGTTGTTGTAAATTTAGTTTGTTGCATTCGGGTTGAACGAGTGTTTTGGATTGCTGACATGGTCTGAGAGCATGTCAGAATGTCTTTACTTCAGCCTCCTTTCGCACGTTCATGTTGCCTCACCATTTTTTTGGTAGTGTTTTTGTTTTTCGATTCCGTTTTCCGTTACGTTTTAATCGAAAAACGTTCACAATTCTTATCGACCAACAATACATCTAGCACGCGTTTGGATCTCCCGGCTGATAACTTCAACATTTGTCCAAAACACAAACAAAAAAATTCATGGTTTCGGTTATTTGATGGTTTTATCCAAGATTGTCATGGACGCACATTGACGCACATTGACAAATGAAAGTGTCTGGGACACCACCTTGCCTTTTGCTTTCAAATTCCGGTCTCAAAAACTGTTGCAAAATGATACAAAGGGACGAAATGGCGACATTGATTTTTCTTAAAGCGAATGGTGCAAGTCACACAGCCACTGCCCCCAGTCCGATGGTCTTTGTTTGCCTTCTTCGGCGAAACAACAATGATATGAATGAAATCCGTGTGCAAAGTCTTTTGATATTAGACTTCTCTTCAAATTAATGAGGTAATTTGAAAAATTCAGTTTTAAGCATGGTAAATTATTGCAAATGTGGTCGCCGCATTTGCCGCATGAATCATTTTGGAGACTCTTGTGAGTAACAAAAACATTGTAGGCACTTAAAATTTGTTAAGATGCATTACTTGTGGATTGACGAGTCTGGGGATGCATTGTTAAAATATTTTCTTTTATTTTCATTTTGGACGTCTCGGTTTTTTTGTTTTTTGTGTTGTCAATCGGACCTCTTCATAACATCAGGTTAAAAAAAAACCTATGAATCCAAACCAAATTTCCAAATTTCCGAAACCGAACAAAACGCCGCAGCGTTTTCCGTTCACGTTGTTATTTTTTGTTCGGCTTTTCAGGGAGCTGATTTGAGTTGTGCCTTGGCTTAAGGCGAGACCTTCACATTTTGGGATTGTTGTTTGATGTTGTAACACCCTACCAAGCTTCCACGTTCTCATATGCATATACACAGATAGATTCAATTGAACATGGGCGCAGCCAATGAATACATTATTTTCACCGAATGTAGCTACAGAATCAAACTTGATGCAACTCGACGGTTGTTGCCTTCTTGAAACGAACGTATATATATATATATAGTATATGTAAACATATATATATACATATATACATATAGTATATATAGATACATACATATATATACATAGATACATACATATATATATATATATTGTGATGGTCTGTTTTGTATTTATACAAATAATACACCCTTGGCCCTTGACAATCTTTATATAAATGTTCATTTGTGCACATTGCGTACATTGAGACAGTTGAGCATGCTTGCGACTTGTGGTGCAGCAGTTCCTCCCACCTGCTAACAACAATAACGACACAGACCAAAAAACAGCGACAAAACCCAAAACAGAAACAAAAACACGTAAGCAAACACGAACAGAACCAGAAACAAAACCCCCCAAACAAAAAAATGGCAAGAGTGAAAAACAACAGCATTGCCACCTGCCACCACCTCTGCCGCCACCAGCAACACCTTTCCGAGGATCATGGGAGTGCATCATGTGCATGATGCTTCGAGTGCCACGGGTCGGTGGTTGCACTGGACCCAGGTTGGGGGGTGGCTGTGGGGTGAACGGTGAACTTCCAAGTGTTGGAAATTTGCAGAAAAAAAAACGGAAAAAATCCGGCGTTTACCAGTTGATATAGAAAATATCACCAGTTTTTTTAAAAGGGTTTCATACATCTCAACTGGTTAGCCGGATCTCGTCTTTTTCAACAGTATCTTTTGTTTTTTTTTTGGGATGTGTTTCAAACAAAAGCGGATACCATGAAGAAGCACTTCTTTCTTTGTTTGTTTTTTCTCTTTGGTTGGTGGCAATGGGAAACCTGGAAGTTGAAAGTGAAGCCGTGACGTAAGTGATCACCCGTTGCTCAGGCAGCCGCCAAGGCGGAGACAGAGCTTCCCAAGGAAAAAAAAAACGGTGCTAGACTTTTTCAGTTATGGAGTTGTGGATGTTTCGGAAAAAGGAATGGCAAAATGTTGTTGTTTTTTCTTTTTGTTTTTGATTTGACGGATTTTTTTTTGTCACCACAAAGCAATTTGAAGGGACGTTGCCACTAAACGCAGCTGTGTTATTGAGTTACATGTGGATATTGCCAACCATTCCGATAGGTGAACCCTGATTTGCAGGGCGCAGTTGAGGGTCGACATCCAGAACCCCATGGGTTGATGGTTTCCTGAATCCCTCCGGGAAGGGGTCGACCTTTTTGTTGATGACAATGCATTTACCGGAGAAGTCAATACGAAGAACTTCGTTTTTTTTGATATTTTTTGTCACCATATTTTTTTTTTCATCTTTTTAAGAACTCGTGCTTATTTTTTCACCTTGGACGTGTCACGTTAACGCTCCAAAAGCTGGTCCGAAAATGTTGTTAAGAGCTTCGGTTGAGGAAGGGATGGGCTGATTGGCTGAGTGTGTTGGTTGTTGAGTTCAGGAGCTGCCATCGCAATTCCATTTGGAAGGTCCTTTGCTCTATTCGCGAAGTGGATCTTCTGAGGTTCCAAGTGAAAAGGGTGGGTGATGTAAGGATGGCTCTTTGAAATCATGGTGTATTTGTATAAAGATGAGATAGCAGAAAGGCTGGTTATTTCCAAAATTTTTGGGAACAATCACACCGAAAAGTGTTTTTTTTTCGGTGGGAAGAGATTTGCCAAGTACAGTCAGTGTAGATGGAATAGTTTTTTTGCATATGTATCTTAAGCCAGTAAGCCGATGTCATCTCCCAAAAGCTTCAAGTGGCATCAGTTTTTTGGAAGCAAAACAAGGGAAATCAGATGAGTCAAGGAGAGCACCAAGATGACGAACCTGGGGTTGACTAGTTGATGATTCGATGATTCTTCTATGTCCCAATTGAAAACATGTTCTTTTTCATCAATCTTTTAGTTTTCTTTTTTTTGCAGCGGCTGTGTGATGATTTCTTGTTGCTATTGCAGACGCATTTCAGATGTTCTTGGTCGCCCTTCTAATTTTTTGTCGGTGAGATGAGATGCGATTGGGACATGACACTTCAGTACTTCTCCCCAACATCTTCTAAGATTTCAGATGTTCACGCAGCGCTAGCAGAGTCACTAGAAGAGCTTGGGGAGCTGCAAGTGCTGGATGTATTTTTGGGGATCTGCAAATGTCAGCAAAACCACCATACTCGCAGGTCAAGAGTGGCTTCTTCGGCACAGGTCACATGATAATTGTTGTGACTTGTTGGAGGGGAAGCTAGCGGAAAACGAGGATTTGTGATGATATGTGATGTTGAGTCATTTACCATCGTGATGATGGTGCATGAGAGATGGATTGATGATGATGAAGTGTATGGTATATGATACATGTGGTACAATGTATGATGCATAGCATATCACGTCCCATTTATGATAATGATATGTGTTTATATATATATATATGTTAAATGGCTTCCTACACGCTGCTTGATACACGATAATACTGATATAAGTGGTGTATGATGTGCGACGTGAAAACAGATGTAACTTGGAAGTCACAACAAAAAATAGTAAAGATGCTATCCGTAAAATTGGAACATCATCTACACCCCGGAAGATTAACAAAGATACCAAACATGATGGTTTGTAAGAGGTGACTCCTTTCAAATATGGCCATTTGTGGTCTCTATGTTAAACTTCAAAGGTGTAACCTGCTCTTAATTTTCTTAAGGGGGCTGCCAAATGTCGTGGACAAACATGGACAAACATGGACAAACTCTTCGATAGTGTCAATACTCCTACCCATTAAAATTATTGACTTGTTTTACTAATCCAACTCGTCAGGCCAGGATTTGAAGTGACTCAAGTGTTCGTTTGCTTTCTCTTTGTATGTTAGCTGCCAGGTGGTTGCTGTCTTCTCTTGGGTAGCAAATGGAACGTGCGGGGCCCCGGCGAAATGCTGGTTCGAAAGGTTTGAATCGTAAAGGGAGATTCACTTATCTGCAGAAAAATCCCTGGATTTTGACTCATCTTTTTCAAAAAAAGGAAGAAAGTTTCACTCATCTTAGAAAAAACTCGGAAGAAAGTTTCACTCTTGACAAAAAACATGGGAAGAAAATTTCAAGTTTTAAACAAAAATTGGGAATAATTTTCACTTATCCAAACATAATTCCCATATCTTTTCAAAAATCCGGAAGGGGATTGATCACTTGGTCTTCCGACTTTTTCGTCCATCAAATAAAGCCGGGAGCCCCCAATTTTATTCTCAGAATCTGTGAACCCTAAGGAGAGAGGCCTGCCTCTCTTCCGAGATCTTGTTGTTTGTTCTTTGTTAGGGAGAAGGAGTCTGATCTCATTCATTGAGATGATGTGTGTTGCGGTTGAGGTGGTGGATGATATTGTAGACTTGACCCACTACAGCGTTTCCGGGCTGGGCTGCATGGTGTCTTTGTCCTCACGTCGCGAGGGACCTGCTCTGGGGGAGGGAGGGAGATCGTGCCTGAAAAACGACCAATGACCTTTGCAGACCTTGGAAAAAGCTAGGGAATGAAGAGAGTTTACCCAGAATTGTGGGTTTTTGGTGGTTGATTCTTTTGTTGACACCGTTGACGTCTCTTTGGTTGATTTCTTTTGCCAGTTTCTTACAAAAAAAGTCCTAGTCAGCAGTGATCAATAGTTGTTGACCCTTTTTGGTGCTCGAGAGGTCCTTCATATGGCCACGTGGCCAGGACAAGAGACCTTCTTGCGCATATACCTGGGCAGTGAGGAAGAAGTGCAAAAGTGGAAAGCAATCATGGAGGCCTTCCAAAGAATTGGGGGGATGTAGATGCCCCATTGTGAGGGAAAAAACAACCATCCCGGCTAGAAAAACAATTGCAACTCCCTGGAAAACTAAACATGGAACATGAATGTATAACCTGGGAAGAGGTAAACAATCCCTACACCAGCAAGTTTTGAGTTCCATGTTACTTTTTGTGGGTGTACTCAGTACTGGCAAGAGGAAAATGCACCTGAAGAGGCATTGCACTCCTATTCTTTGAAGGATTGGTTGTGTGTGTGTTTGAAGTTTTAACTAAGAAAAAAAAAGATGACATTTTCATTTGCTCTTCTTTAAGTCTTTACGAAGTGAAAATCAACAACTTCAGTCTGTTGTTCCTCCACCGTAAAGCAGCCCAGACCGCCAGCTATTTGCACGTCTCCGACGAGTGGGGGGCCCAGGGTCCATTGGATTGGAAATTCCGGGATGATTCCGTGGAACAACAAGTGTCCAGTGCAACAAAAAATCGATCATCAAACTCATTGGGACAAATTTCCAGTAGTTTGTGACAAAAGTTGGAAAAAAGGTCACCCTTGAACCAACCGCGATTTTTTTTTTGCAGTGTTTGTGTTTTTTTTTTCTTGAGCCGATGTGCAGAAGAAGTTCTCCCCCCAAAAACCGTGGAGCAGTGTTTTTGTGTCTCTGACAGTCAGGTACGTGAGCAATTTGAAGAAGCACGTGCAGAAGCAGTACAAGGCGTGGGTTTGGTGCAAATCTCTGAGGCATCAACAATGGAAGTGTTTCAAGTGGTCAAGAATCACATGGTACAACACAGGTACGTACCGCAGAATCTGATTGCCTCAAACTCCTCCTATTTTCTGTGGTTTAAAAAAAAATGATATTAATTTTTGTGCACTTCCCTCAGCAAAACCATGAATCTATTCTGTGAGGTTTTAAGGGAATGCTTTTTTTGGAGAACCCCGAGCTGTTCAGGCACAAAAGCGTCGCAGCTTTGCGGCATCCTTTGGAGCCCTCACCGAGAGCATTTGCGCACCAAGGCAAGGGCAACAGCAGAAAAGTATCATTTCTTTTTGGGGTCCATTTTTGATAGCAAGAAAGAGATTTGAAGAGATGAGGATGTCAAGTCGTTTTGTTTTTGTTTTTTTTTGTGTGATTCTGATTGATTTTGAGATTCTACCCCACATTTGGGGGGGGAATTGCAAAAGTCGACGAGACAGGACATTTCCTTCCGCAAAGTTTCATGTCAACCTGATTTTTTTTGTCAGAAATTCAAGGTTGCCATATATCAGGGGTCATTAAATTACCATTTTTTTGGGGGGGAATCCAACATTTTATGCAAATTTGTGGGTAAATTTTGCGGGGATTTCCCGAAAATACCAATGCATGACGTTTGGGTCCCAATGGCTCGCCAGGCATTCCGTAACTGGCGAGCAAGCCAAGTTGAGAAGATCGTGGCTTCGTCCAAGCATCGGATTGGTCCATCCCCGCGAAAGATGAAGGAATGGATATCCTGAAAAAGGGACCATTTTTTAAAAATCTTACATGAATCATGGGTCACCACCCAACCATGAAACTTTTAGAAGATATGGAGGTAAATATTGGGTTTAAAACCTTCCAGGATGACGGTCATTACCAGGATGACATGACATTTTTTGAGGCTCGGGAGTCTCTAGCTAAACCTTTATTTGAACCACTAGCATCCTGGTGGGGGGTTAGATCCAAATGAAATGTTTTTAGCTTCAGAAAAGTTCCAAAGGTTTTTTTTTTCCCACCATTTTTGGACGAAGATCCACTTTTCTTTTGGATCATCTTTTTGTTGTTTCCTTTTAATGGAAAAAAGCTGCCCTAAGGTTCTCCATGCGCCAACTGGAGGGTGTATCTCGGCCACAATGTGCCTACGAAAGCTGGATTTAGCTGGCTTACAAGGCAAGAAACTCATGTAATAAAGAGTCGTTTCCATAAACCCAGGCGGGTTTCGTTGTCATTCATTCCTTTTTTTGGAAGATTTTGATTTTGGCAGCAGTGGACTAATGCAAGGTTCCCCACAAAAATAAGCACCGCAGCCTAGCTATTGGGATCTCCAAGCTATTCCAAAGTCTTCTCAACCATGAAACAGTAGACTCGGTGGTATCATTGGAATTTCCACTCCTACGGTGATGTCTTCCAATATGCTTCCAAGGTTGAAGCCACCTATGTGGGACGTTTTTATTTGAAGAGTGCATGGACCGAGGTTCTTTTTTTTTGGCCGCCACTGTGATTGATGTTTAACATTTTTTCCTTGGCCAAAAACCTAAAAGAACATGGAGGAAAGCAGTTTTTTTGTTTTTGTCAACTGGAGCTTGAGGTAAGTTATTTTATTTTTAATGAGAGGTTGGTAAGAATAGTTTTTCCCTTTTTGTTGAGCTAGGTACCAGCACCTAGGTTGCAGCATTTCATTCCCTTAGAGTATCAATTTTTGTGATTGAAGTCCCAGTTTTGAAGGATTTTATGTTTTCAAATCCTTCAAGTTCTTTGGTTACCATGATGTTTGGTTACCATGAACCAAACTCAGCAAAAAAAATCCCGATCACTTGGTGAAACCTGCCAGGGGAAAGGACGGATTTATATCCATGGTGATGCTCTGATTTTGGAAACCGTGCAGCGTTCAGAGGTGAATTTGGATGGAGTTTGGGGCTGGGGAGTGGGAGTACACTTGAATGAGGCTGTGAAAGAACTGTTTTTTTTTCGTGTTTTTTTTGAAGGTCACAAACATTTCAACCAAGAAAAGATAAACCTCGGTTTTTAAAAAGCTTGTGGGGTTGAAGGTGTCGATGTGTTTTTTTTGTTTTGTGTGTATTCTTCTATTGGAACCCATTGGTTGGGGTTGGCAATGATCTGGAATCGAAATCGATGTTTTCGCTTCGGGGCCAGGTGAAGCTTCTTGCCATTCCCCTCACAGGTGCGGTCTGAGATGTATATGTAAACGAGGGGGTTCTTAGGTGGGTTCTGGAGGTGAATTACGTAAACCCAAGCAGTTTATGTTCATCATCATCATCATCATCATCATCATCATCATCATCATCATCATCATCATCATCATCATCATCATCATCATCATCATCATCATCATCATCATCATCATCATCATCATCATCATCATCATCATCATCATCATCAATGCCTTCTCCACATCATTTTCCAACCCCAAAAAACCCGCCCTTCCATCCCAAACAAAAAGTCGGGATCCAATCGTAGGTGTCAGCTGCACCACGGCGTCCTTCATGATCTCGGTACCGTGGGAAGAAATGCGGGGGAATATGGTGGTGAATGAATCCCTTAATAAGGCCTTAACTTGGGGGGGATTGGCAGGTTGCGGTTCATGAAATGCCAGCCATTTTTTTTGGGTTGATCAAATTTTGCTGCAACTGTTGCTGGTGAAGCCATTAAATAGTGAAAATACCTCAAGCCATTTGAGGTAAATATTTTCCTCAAGCCATTAAATTTGGCAAAAAATTGATGGGATTTCCCTTCTAATAGTGAACAGCGCATTTGGGTGGGTAATATACCATGATTTTCCCTTTGAAGAATGAATGACCAGGAGACCAGGAAACCAGGAAATCTTGGAATCAGAAAAGGAAATTAAAACATCTATTTAAACTCAACCTCTTAAATTTTCGAGTTTGGAGCGTAGCGTTTCTTTTTGCCAGATTTTTGCCGATTTTTTGCTGATTTTTGGTGATGTTGCAGATTTTGAGAGTTTTTCCCATTGTTTTTTGGGTGATTTTTGGCTATGCCAACTGCTGGTGCATCTCAACTGACCCCAAGGTGCGCGGTGCCAATGGCCTAGCAGTGCTGCGTCTCTGGGTGGACAATGCTGAGGTGCCTGGGTGGGACACAACGATGCTCAGTGGAAGAGGGTGGTTTCCCAGATATAAGTGGTAGGTTGTTCTTGTGAATTTGACTGATTTCTCTTTCTATTATATATAACGTATATATACATGGTGTATATTAGGGTTTATGTAAAATATATGTATGTTATATGTAAATTATATGTCTTTTGAGGGGTATGATATGAACGTATGGGTCTGGGCAGATTTATTGGAGGAAATCCTGGAAAAAAATGAGATATGAAGATGTTGTTCATCAACATATTATATGCTCCAAAGATCTAGCACCAGAAATGTCTTGGAAAATTACAGTCCAATCAGTTGGGTCTGGATCTTGGTCGAACATCCTGAAGTTTGGTTGGACAAAATCCTCCTATGGGTGCAACTTTTTTGCGCGAGGAAGCTGAAGAATTAGCGCAGAAGATCGTCGAAGCTGTATGGTGCTGAGATTTCTTTGCAGGTTTGAGGCTGATTCGCTGTGCAAAATGGTCCCTCTTCATGTGACATTCGTTCATTTTCGGGAGGGTAACAGATAGTGTTTGTGTAAGCGGTTGCAAACCCATTCATGTGACCGGGTTTAACCACACCTTAGAGAGCTCAAATTTAGAAACGACTTAGAGTTCACAATGAGAACCATAAAGCTAGTTTGTAAAGGCTGACACTTGAACTGATATATTTTTGCATTCACAACTATACAAATCCACCACAACGCCAAAAAATCAACCAGACGTTTTTTGATACAGTGTATACAAAAGCGATTTTTTAAAAAGATTTTGTGCTGAAATACTGTTGGTGGACCTAAGATGTTCCTTATGTTTTTAAGATTAACAAAACCCTGGACAAGAAAAAGTTCTGGGTTTCCTTAGCTGCTTCTGTAACAGGCTTATAGGGTTAGTTACATCCCTTCAGAGGGGAAATGGTTGGGTGCCACCCTATAACCCTGGACCTATGTGCAGCTGTTTTTTTTTGAAAGGAGAGCGCAAAAATACCTATGTGCAAGATGAGTCCTATAACCCTATAACCCTAACATCCCATAGTTTTTTGACAAATCCAGGGTTACCCTGTAACCATGGGTCCATGGGGAGGAAGCCTATACCCGGGACCCAAGGGCAAGAAGAGTGCAGAGATGATGCAGCGGAAGGTTCTGCCTGCTATGTCCACCTCCAGGTAAGAGGATGGCTGGGTTGGATTGGTTGGATTGGTTGGATAGGTTGGTGATATGGGTGTTTTCCAAAAATAGGGTTTTTTTTTTCACCCCCCCAAATCATCAATTCCAAAAAAGGGGTTGTTTTCCCTCAATTAAACCACCATCCATTTTGGGGGTACATATCCCTATTTTTTTGGAGTTCCACCCATAAGATTCCGGTTCATCATCCCAAAACCCATGAAGCTTTGAAGCCCCTCGACTCTTACATGATGACCCTGGGGGGGACTTCGGCTTCGGCTTGGGTCTTGGGGGTGGAATCCGAGAGTTTTTCATCCTGCCCCAAACTGTGGGGAGCTTGCTTGGTTAGATCAAAAAAAGATGTTGGGTTTTTCATGAAGCAGTTGGCCCCTGCCGAAGCCATTGTGATTTTACATCCACAAAGTCCCCATTTGGTTGGTTTGTGAGTACGCAGGATGTTAGAGTTGGCAAACTGGAGGTGTTGATGAATTTAGATTCAGATTTGGGAGAAGGAGACACATTAAACATGTAGGAAGATGTTTTCGTTTCATATCAGAAACTCTGCCTGTAATCTTAAAGTCATGTTCCTCTAGTGCCCTAAATCCCCCACGATTGAAACCTTAAATCCCGCCCTTACTGAAACACAGGCGGCAACTGGGCAAAATGGCCGAGAGCTTGTGCAACTTCGGCATGCAGGTTGGGTAATGGAAAAAACATGAGTTTTTTTTTGAAATGCAGGATGAATGGTCGGCTTTGGACCAAAAAATTCTCCGATGTACATATGGAGCAGCAGTTTTTTCATTTTTGTAGGTCATATGTTGGGTCATATTCCACTAATGATGGGAAAACCTCTCCGTTGGTCTCAAGGATCGAATCGGTTTTTACCTCCACTGGGAAATGATACCTCCCTTGTGTCAGAAGTGACTTCCACAGATGAAATTTCCTTTGAAAATTGATTTGACTCAGGTTTTTCTTGGACATTTCTAAGGAAAAAATTCTGTTCCTTTCTGGAGCCAGACAGTTTTTGTTGGTATCTGACTAGTCAGTTTTTGTTTCTGAAAAAACTATTGTCAGACTCCAAAACAAGAAAGGCCACCCTTTCAATGGCCACCATGCCATGGACACCATGGATGGATGCCACGCTTCCAATGGGCCGATTCAGTCAGGTGCCGCAGAAGTTCCGGAACAACATGGTGCCCAAGTTGAGTTGCTGGCAGAGGCCACAGAAGAAGAGGACCACAAAAATCCGAAGCTTCCCTAGGGGTTCCGTCTTGTTTTTTCAACGAAGAAAAGTAAGATGAGAAGATGATGATAATTGTTAGGGGTAGGTATGTAAAAAAACTCATGACTTGTGAATTTCAGATGGATAACTATATATTTGCTGAATATAGTGTTGTAAAGGATCTTTCAGTTGTAGCTGGGGAGGGGGGTGGATCCTTTGACTGTTCAAGGAGCTTGGTAGATAGATCTTGTGGTGGTAGGTCTCCAGTGGTTACGGTAGTCACCACAAGATGAGCATGGCTTATAACAAAAAAAATCCTGTTGAAAAAATTGGGGTGCAATTTTTTTCGATCATCATCTTGTGGTTGGTTGGTTGGTTGGTTGGTTGGTTGGTTGGTTGGTTGGTTGGTTGGTTGGTTGGTTGGTTGGTTGGTTGGTATTTTTTTGTTTGTCCCTTCCCTTCCCCCGCAACAAAAAACCTTAGAAAAACCCGCGGTTCGGTGAGGATTGAGCTGAAGGAAGCCTACGTCTTGGATGGACGCTGCGCGATCCTGAAAGCCAAGTCTCAGGTGCCTTATTCTTCCGATCGATGGGAGGAGGTGGAGTGGTAAGTCGTCTTTTTTTCCAGGGATTGGAACGTGATAAATTCCACAGATGTCATGTTTTTTGTTTTTCAACAAATAATGATATGTAGGAAACAAACAAAACATCAAAGACACAGATCCCCCACAAACAAAAGTGTGGATTTTTTTTCAGTGGGTGATACACCACCACTTTTTTAGCTTGTGGTGGTGGTTCCCTCATCCCCCATCTGTGCTGCTGTTTCGGTGGTGACAGGAGATTCAGGCGTCTCACTGCGTCTTGCGTGGCGATGCCCTTTGGTTTGGAGTCAAAGCCAATGCCTGTGACCAGGCAGGGCGAACACACGACGCCCTTGGGTTTGGCCGTTTCTTTCGTTTTTTCATGGGGATTGATTAGAGTGACATGGGCCGGTGGGAAAGCAGGGTGATTTTGATTTTGATGAGATCTGTTTGATTTTTAGGGAATGATCATTCTGAAAAGCATGATTGATGCAATCTGCCTTTTGATAAATGAACAGCACTGGAACCGTGCTCTTCCTGGAAGAACATCATTCGGCAATTTTGCTGGCTTTTTCAAGATTGGCAGTTTTCCAGGATATTGGTATTGTAGATATGAAAGGAGTCTTTTCCATATATTTTCATATCATAAACATCAACTTCTCTCAAAAAACTCCAACAGACTCCTGGAACATACCCCAGACCCTCAAGTACCTGTTTAGGAAGGAATTCCTTTCATATTTGTATTTTGGGGTACCTGGGGTCTGTTAAAAGGATCTGTTCTCAATTGTTTCAGTGGTCGGCTGGATTGTGTAGGTCATCAGCATAGTGGGTGCTACCGCCATGGCCACTCATGACATGGTGATGATCCAGACACGCAATGGCGAGACACACAGGTGGATAGTGGGTGGATTCAAGGGTGATTCCAGGCACTCCCAAGGACATGGGAGCCCCTTATGGTAAGTGGGACCCAGACTATTCCCATATCTTTAGGGATTCAAACATGGGAGTGGTATGGGAATAGTATGGGGCCCAAGGGCCACGAGTAAGGGGTCCCATGTCCTTGGCGTCCCTGAAAGTCCTACTGATTGGATGGACCTTGTTGGCTTGTTGGTGGATTTTTTTTGTTGGAATTGAATGGACAACACAGCCACTCTAAGGTTTTTTGAATGTGCATCATTTTCTGGATGGTTGGTTGGATAGTTTTTGAGATGTCTGCATTTTGTGGAAGGTGTTTCTGGGTAGCTATAAATCTGCCAAACTTTTATTTTGAGAGGGATGATGATAGTGATATATAATCATCGGTGACAAACTCACTTGTTAAGGTTCCCCATTTCGAATTGCTGCTGCTTCACGCACAGGATCCACCACGTTGATACACCCCATCCCCTTCGAACTCACTCCCTGAGATAGGTAGTTGGATGATCCCAGATATCCACAGAGTTTCATGAAATTCAGCCAACATCAAGCAGTCCTTTGATTACACCCCTGAAGATTCACATGTTCCCATCATCGTGGAGGTTTGGTTCAGATGATCATTTTCCTTTGCAAAAAAAAAAACGCTGATTTTTAATGTGGAACCAGCCGTTACACCCCGGAAGATAAACATAGAACCTGAAAATGATGGTTTGGAAGATGATTCTCAGGTTCCATGTGAATCTTCCGGGGTGTAAATCTTCCAGGGGTGTAAGCAACCAGCACCTTTTTAGAGAATCCACTTAGCTTTGCCATCTCGAAAGGTTATGGCCAGAGCTTGGTAGTGGTAGCAGCCAGCAGTGGTGTGAAGCTATTCAGGTTGGCAAGCTGGCCATGGGGGTTGGTGCCACATGGGTTGGTGGGTTTTAGCATGGATACACCATAAAACCAACCCAACAAAAAACAACAGGGAATGGGGTTTAATTACACAGATATCTTCTTTTTAATTGCAAAAATTGCAAACCAAACAAAAATCTGGAATGGAGTAAAACAACTTTTTTCAAGTTTTTCTGAGGGCCAGTGAAATTTTGATTTCAATTTTTATTGGTATTTTGTAACCGTAGAGTACTGGAGTTGCACTGAATCCACTTTTTCAAGTATCGAAAGTAGTATAGTGGTTGACAATTACTGGTTGTTAGATGACCTTTTTTTTCAAAGGGTTTAGAGAGTTTATAGGTTGTGAGCTGTGTTTTTTTGTGGCTGCAGAACATGAGGTAATGAATATATTGGTGGTGTACCTATTGTACTTCGCTTGTCGAACTGGAATAGGTTTGAGGCTTCCTAAACACTTAAAAAACCCAACGGGCTGGACATGGTTCGGTTCAGTTCGACTGCCGGAAATAACTGATTGGATGCCAGTTTCCATCAATTCCAGCTTACTTCTTTTTTGGTTTGGACTCTGGTTGTGACTCTAAAATTTTAATATATACCATCCTTAAAAAAACTAACCAACATATCCCCTACATTCCCCCTGGCACTTGTGAGTCGATGATTTTTTCCAGCTTTTCCCGTGGAAAGCCTTTCCGAGGCTGCGGGAAAGTTGGCCAAGGATTTGGGCCAATGGGATGTTTCTTGGTGCCTGAAAAATGGCAGGTTTCCCCCGGTTGCAAGTTGGGGTTGTTTGTTTCGGAGGACTTTGCTGAAATTTGGAGTCGGAGATTTTTGTTGTTGAACTTTGGGTTTAACGGATGGGGTGGTTCGGTTTTTCCAGAATTTGTGTATATTAAAGATAATTTTTGCTATTCAAAAAACCTCGGGGGAAGTTGGGAAACCACAATTTCCATGGCATCCATTTTTTTAAAACAGAAACAGGTTCCGTTTCCCTCAATGCACGCTGATCGCGCCTGGGATGGGGGCATGTATGGTTCCATAAGTGTTTTCGGGGACCGAGGCAATGAAGAAATCTGCCTTCTATCAGGAGACGGCCAAAGAGAAGGTTCCGACCATTCAGTTGCCCTCATGGTTGCCTCATGGTATTTTTGCTAGATTTGGAAGCAGTTCGGATGAAGTTATGATCATGTTCTGAATTTGAGGGAGTTGGAAAAATCTGATGTCTCCAGGTTTTCGGGTCAACGTAGTTGGATGATTCTTAGTGTTGGCTCTCGTTGACTGCGAAGGTCAAGAAATTGGCACGCGTCCGAAGGTTCAGGACATCGGACATGGCCCCCTTGTTGGTTGTTGGTGCCAGATCTTCCGCTGGAAAAATTGGATTTGATGATTTGATGGTCAGGAGGTTGCTACTGGTGTTGTTTTTGTTTCTTCTTTCTTTTACAGAAGCAATCATTTTTTGTTGCTTCCAGCAAAAGCTCAGGTTTTAGTAAGAGAGAAAGGGAAAAAAAGGATGTGAACTTGCTGGAAGAACATATTCGATGTATTTTCCAGCCTATGATGTTTGTAGGGTAACCTTCGAGGATGATTTGAATATGGTGTTTGAGAGCGGTACTATCTAGCTGGAGCGCAGGTTTGATATTTCAAGCAACTTCAAATCAGATTCCCATCAGGACTGTGGAAAAATTCCTGACTGGCCTTGGAGCTTTCGCAGGCGCCACGAGGATTGAATAGATAAGATTTGAAAGACGTTGAACCACAAGAAACCTAAGAAAAAAACGACCTGCCACAAAAGCCGAAAAACAAAAGCTGTTTCAAAAACTTCGTTTCCGATTCCGCTGGTTTAGTTTCCGATTCCGGGTGGTGACCCTTCCAAAAAGATGATACAACAAATCCGCACACAGTAAGAACTCCCCCATTTTTTTTTCACCAGAGGGTATTACACCCCCCAAAAGTAACATAGCTGGCTTTTAAAATGGACCCATTGATTGAAGAAGTATACCCTCCAGGGAACTAACATATCCCCCCAAAATGGCATTTTGAAGATGATGTTCCTTTTCCCAAGGTGGGATATGTTAATCCCCTGGAGGGTATTCCTATTGAACATGGGGGGATATTCCAGCCTGTTTGTTGAAACGCCAGGCATGCTGTGCCCGGAGCGTCATTCGGCCACGGAGGTGCCAAATGGAAGGGTGGCAGGTTGTGGATGTAGATGGGAAGGGGGGATTAGAAGAGATAACAAATGGAAAAAAGTGCAGAATAAGTGAGTTGGAACTTGAAAAAAAAACACATCTACAATATTACATGGTTAGCTTAGTTGGTTTGTTTTTTTTTGAAATCCATGTCAGGGACAATTGAAAAAGGAACCTAGAAACAAACATATCACGACATATTTTTTGGTAGCGAGTTGAACGGGAAACTTTCGTCCACCTAACACGGTAGATGGCTGTCTTCAGCCAAAGATGGATGGTTTAGGATTGGAGGGTTTAGCCTTAAGTGACTCCATAGGGGAATTTAAAATACATTGCCTTTTGCCTTAGATATATAGGGGGTTGATTTTTGAACAAAAAGAAGTGGTTAGCGAACGAAAAAAAACTGAAGGTGTGACAAGCCACCATTGAAATGTAGAGTTTCTCGATATAATTATTTTGGGTCTATCCTAAATCAGCTATTGGTTAATTGGCGGTTTGGGTTGGTGGTTTGGATTCCTGGGATCCCCTTCTGAAAGGGATTCTTACTTATGGGTACCCTTCTGATCCCAAACCACCGGTGCCCCAAACCACCAAAATTTACCATTAGTTGAGAAATCTATGGTCAATTTTTTTGGGGAAGTTACCAGAGTTGTACAACCACAACGGGCCTCCTTGGGGATGTATGTACTGCCAGGCTCTATTGAAGTGGCAAGAAGCTTCCATGTTGCCACAAGAGGTCAAAGCTAATGAGGCGAACAAAATGAACCTGGGAAAAGATGTGCAAAGATGATGAAAAATGGTGAGTTTTGTGTTTTGTTAAAAGTGGTAGGTTTTGTTTGGAAGGTTTTGGCAAGAGGGGATGCAGGTGGCATTTGTATTTGTTTTTTTTCAAATTGAAAGCAATTGGAACAAAAACAAGAATCAGGGGGAAGTTTGGAGTCAGCGGATCTTTTGCATGATCTTTTGGTTCAACTTGTTGTATTTGAAAGTTGATTTGGCTCAAACTGATACTTCGTTTCCGACCTCGTGATCCTTGAACTCAAAATGGCTGGAGCAATGAAGGCAATGAAGGCAGCGAAGGCGAAGGCGATGAAGGCCAAGAAAGTGAGCACTGCAAAGGTTATGACCAAGGGAGGTCTCACAGGTGAGTTGGCCAATTCCACGGAGTTGAAGAAGGCTGACATCAGCACCATCCTGAACACTTTGGCTGAGATTGGCACCAAGGAGGTGAAGAAGTCTGGCAAGTTTGTTCTTCCAGGACTTGTCATGATCAAGACCAGAGACAAGCCAGCAAAGAAAGCCGGTAAGAAGGTGATGTTCGGGAAGGAGATTATGGTAAAAGCACA
This sequence comes from Breviolum minutum Mf 1.05b.01, assembly GCA_000507305.1. Taxonomy (NCBI): domain Eukaryota; class Dinophyceae; order Suessiales; family Symbiodiniaceae; genus Breviolum; species Breviolum minutum. Next base: position 19,321 of record DF241123.1, read on the forward strand.
GCCTGCAAAGACTGTCGTGAAAGCATTCCCAGTGTCGAGCTTGAAAAAAGCAATTTGAGGTAGTTTGAAGCCAATTTAGGCCAATTTAGGCCATACAGCTGTAGCCAAAGGCTAGTGGCACCTTGGGGGATTGGAGCACAACTAGCTTTCGGCGGCTCAGCATGATGTACACTATCCAGCTTTTGGAAAGGTGCGTTCCAGAGAGACAAACAGTGATGAGCTGAGCGCATACACACACAGTCACAGAAGAAATCTATCCAGATGCAGCGTCTCAACTTTTATAAACTGATAATGCTGTGTCAGACTTGAAGTAATTCTCAGAGATGTGCAATTCCTCCTATGCAAGGGTCATTTTTGTAGAGAACAGTTTTTTGGGATGTTTTGGAGGAGGGGATGCAGGTGGCATTTGTATTTGTTTTTCTTTTTGAAATTGAAAGCAATTGGAACAAAAACAAGAATCAGGGGGAAGTTTGGAGTCAGCTGATCTTTTGCATGATCTTTTGGTTCAACTTGTTGTATTTGAAAGTTGATTTGGCTCAAACTGATACTTCGTTTCCGACCTCGTGATCCTTGAACTCAAAATGGCTGGAGCAATGAAGGCAATGAAGGCAGCGAAGGCGAAGGCGATGAAGGCCAAGAAAGTGAGCACTGCAAAGGTTATGACCAAGGGAGGTCTCACAGGTGAGTTGGCCAATTCCACGGAGTTGAAGAAGGCTGACATCAGCACCATCCTGAACACTTTGGCTGAGATTGGCACCAAGGAGGTGAAGAAGTCTGGCAAGTTTGTTCTTCCAGGACTTGTCATGATCAAGACCAGAGACAAGCCAGCAAAGAAAGCCGGTAAGAAGGTGATGTTCGGGAAGGAGATTATGGTAAAAGCACAGCCTGCAAAGACTGTCGTGAAAGCATTCCCAGTGTCGAGCTTGAAAAAAGCAATTTGAGGTAGTTTGAAGCCAATTTAGGCCAATTTAGGCCATACAGCTGTAGCCAAAGGCTAGTGGCACCTTGGGGGATTGGAGCACAACTAGCTTTCGGCGGCTCAGCATGATGTACACTATCCAGCTTTTGGAAAGGTGCGTTCCAGAGAGACAAACAGTGATGAGCTGAGCGCATACACACACACAGTCACAGAAGAAATCTATCCAGATGCAGCGTCTCAACTTTTATAAACTGATAATGCTGTGTCAGACTTGAAGTAATTCTCAGAGATGTGCAATTCCTCCTATGCAAGGGTCATTTTTGTAGAGAACAGTTTTTTGGGATGTTTTGGAGGAGGGGATGCAGGTGGCATTTGTATTTGTTTTTCTTTTTCAAATTGAAAGCAATTGGAACAAAAACAAGAATCAGGGGGAAGTTTGGAGTCAGCTGATCTTTTGCATGATCTTTTGGTTCAACTTGTTGTATTTGAAAGTTGATTTGGCTCAAACTGATACTTCGTTTCCGACCTCGTGATCCTTGAACTCAAAATGGCTGGAGCAATGAAGGCAATGAAGGCAGCGAAGGCGAAGGCGATGAAGGCCAAGAAAGTGAGCACTGCAAAGGTTATGACCAAGGGAGGTCTCACAGGTGAGTTGGCCAATTCCACGGAGTTGAAGAAGGCTGACATCAGCACCATCCTGAACACTTTGGCTGAGATTGGCACCAAGGAGGTGAAGAAGTCTGGCAAGTTTGTTCTTCCAGGACTTGTCATGATCAAGACCAGAGACAAGCCAGCAAAGAAAGCCGGTAAGAAGGTGATGTTCGGGAAGGAGATTATGGTAAAAGCACAGCCTGCAAAGACTGTCGTGAAAGCATTCCCAGTGTCGAGCTTGAAAAAAGCAATTTGAGGTAGTTTGAAGCCAATTTAGGCCAATTTAGGCCATACAGCTGTAGCCAAAGGCTAGTGGCACCTTGGGGGATTGGAGCACAACTAGCTTTCGGCGGCTCAGCATGATGTACACTATCCAGCTTTTGGAAAGGTGCGTTCCAGAGAGACAAACAGTGATGAGCTGAGCGCATACACACACAGTCACAGAAGAAATCTATCCAGATGCAGCGTCTCAACTTTTATAAACTGATAATGCTGTGTCAGACTTGAAGTAATTCTCAGAGATGTGCAATTCCTCCTATGCAAGGGTCATTTTTGTAGAGAACAGTTTTTTGGGATGTTTTGGAGGAGGGGATGCAGGTGGCATTTGTATTTGTTTTTCTTTTTGAAATTGAAAGCAATTGGAACAAAAACAAGAATCAGGGGGAAGTTTGGAGTCAGCTGATCTTTTGCATGATCTTTTGGTTCAACTTGTTGTATTTGAAAGTTGATTTGGCTCAAACTGATACTTCGTTTCCGACCTCGTGATCCTTGAACTCGAAATGGCTGGAGCAATGAAGGCAATGAAGGCAGCGAAGGCGAAGGCGATGAAGGCCAAGAAAGTGAGCACTGCAAAGGTTATGACCAAGGGAGGTCTCACAGGTGAGTTGGCCAATTCCACGGAGTTGAAGAAGGCTGACATCAGCACCATCCTGAACACTTTGGCTGAGATTGGCACCAAGGAGGTGAAGAAGTCTGGCAAGTTTGTTCTTCCAGGACTTGTCATGATCAAGACCAGAGACAAGCCAGCAAAGAAAGCCGGTAAGAAGGTGATGTTCGGGAAGGAGATTATGGTAAAAGCACAGCCTGCAAAGACTGTCGTGAAAGCATTCCCAGTGTCGAGCTTGAAAAAAGCAATTTGAGGTAGTTTGAAGCCAATTTAGGCCAATTTAGGCCATACAGCTGTAGCCAAAGGCTAGTGGCACCTTGGGGGATTGGAGCACAACTAGCTTTCGGCGGCTCAGCATGATGTACACTATCCAGCTTTTGGAAAGGTGCGTTCCAGAGAGACAAACAGTGATGAGCTGAGCGCATACACACACAGTCACAGAAGAAATCTATCCAGATGCAGCGTCTCAACTTTTATAAACTGATAATGCTGTGTCAGACTTGAAGTAATTCTCAGAGATGTGCAATTCCTCCTATGCAAGGGTCATTTTTGTAGAGAACAGTTTTTTGGGATGTTTTGGAGGAGGGGATGCAGGTGGCATTTGTATTTGTTTTTCTTTTTGAAATTGAAAGCAATTGGAACAAAAACAAGAATCAGGGGGAAGTTTGGAGTCAGCTGATCTTTTGCATGATCTTTTGGTTCAACTTGTTGTATTTGAAAGTTGATTTGGCTCAAACTGATACTTCGTTTCCGACCTCGTGATCCTTGAACTCAAAATGGCTGGAGCAATGAAGGCAATGAAGGCAGCGAAGGCGAAGGCGATGAAGGCCAAGAAAGTGAGCACTGCAAAGGTTATGACCAAGGGAGGTCTCACAGGTGAGTTGGCCAATTCCACGGAGTTGAAGAAGGCTGACATCAGCACCATCCTGAACACTTTGGCTGAGATTGGCACCAAGGAGGTGAAGAAGTCTGGCAAGTTTGTTCTTCCAGGACTTGTCATGATCAAGACCAGAGACAAGCCAGCAAAGAAAGCCGGTAAGAAGGTGATGTTCGGGAAGGAGATTATGGTAAAAGCACAGCCTGCAAAGACTGTCGTGAAAGCATTCCCAGTGTCGAGCTTGAAAAAAGCAATTTGAGGTAGTTTGAAGCCAATTTAGGCCAATTTAGGCCATACAGCTGTAGCCAAAGGCTAGTGGCACCTTGGGGGATTGGAGCACAACTAGCTTTCGGCGGCTCAGCATGATGTACACTATCCAGCTTTTGGAAAGGTGCGTTCCAGAGAGACAAACAGTGATGAGCTGAGCGCATACACACACAGTCACAGAAGAAATCTATCCAGATGCAGCGTCTCAACTTTTATAAACTGATAATGCTGTGTCAGACTTGAAGTAATTCTCAGAGATGTGCAATTCCTCCTATGCAAGGGTCATTTTTGTAGAGAACAGTTTTTTGGGATGTTTTGGAGGAGGGGATGCAGGTGGCATTTGTATTTGTTTTTCTTTTTGAAATTGAAAGCAATTGGAACAAAAACAAGAATCAGGGGGAAGTTTGGAGTCAGCTGATCTTTTGCATGATCTTTTGGTTCAACTTGTTGTATTTGAAAGTTGATTTGGCTCAAACTGATACTTCGTTTCCGACCTCGTGATCCTTGAACTCAAAATGGCTGGAGCAATGAAGGCAATGAAGGCAGCGAAGGCGAAGGCGATGAAGGCCAAGAAAGTGAGCACTGCAAAGGTTATGACCAAGGGAGGTCTCACAGGTGAGTTGGCCAATTCCACGGAGTTGAAGAAGGCTGACATCAGCACCATCCTGAACACTTTGGCTGAGATTGGCACCAAGGAGGTGAAGAAGTCTGGCAAGTTTGTTCTTCCAGGACTTGTCATGATCAAGACCCGAGACAAGGCAGCAAAGAAAGCCGGTAAGAAGGTGATGTTCGGGAAGGAGATTATGGTAAAAGCACAGCCTGCAAAGACTGTCGTGAAAGCATTCCCAGTGTCGAGCTTGAAAAAAGCAATTTGAGGTAGTTTGAAGCCAATTTAGGCCAATTTAGGCCATACAGCTGTAGCCAAAGGCTAGTGGCACCTTGGGGGATTGGAGCACAACTAGCTTTCGGCGGCTCAGCATGATGTACACTATCCAGCTTTTGGAAAGGTGCGTTCCAGAGAGACAAACAGTGATGAGCTGAGCGCATACACACATAGTCAGAGAAGAAATCTATTCAGACACAGCGTCTCAACTTTTATAAACTGATAATGCTGTGTCAAACTTGAAGTAATTATTCTCACAGATGTCTAAGTCTTACGTTGTTGAATGATTGAAGAAACCCTTTTTCGTGGCTCTTTTAGACTAGCTTCCAACTTGCAAGTGTGCTATTGGAGTCAAAACCAACTTTAGCTCAAAAGGATTGAAATAAGATTATATACACCCCCTAAAACTAACAGCGAGTTTACCCCTGACACATGGTGGTTGGGAAACTACTTTCTCTTTCGGGTTTCGACCTATTTTCAGGTGCTACTGTTGATGGTTCAGGAACCCCAAACCACCTTTTGGATGTTGCTGAAAACCCTTATTAAACAATGGTGGATAAGCCATCAAACCTCAGCTCAACTGGCTGTTTTTTTCGCAGGATTTCAGGTTGCCATCAACAGTAGCGAGAAACCCTATAGATTAGAATACCCGACTGAGGCAAGATGATAAGCTGCTTTAAAAAAATCACGAACCTCAAACTCCTGCTCAAAAACGCTCTGACTGCTGTGTTATTCTTGTTTCATGTGCTATTAGTTAGTTTCCCAGGTTATTAGGGTTGTTATATAACCCAACCACTTCCATATATGAAGCATATGCCATGTTAGTTTCCCAGGGAAAGGTTCCACCAACTGCACCAAAAATCTCAGGCGGCCCACCCTTCGGCCAACGTCAACTTCTTCCGTCGCACGGATGGTGGGAAGGCAGTTCCCAGGTGCCGATGGGGGTAAGTTGCCGCCTTGCCGGCAAAATGATGGAAGATTGGGTATGCCAGAATGATATATTGATGATATATAAAAAGATTAAGGTAGAAGTATATGATATATAAATATACTTTACATATGAACAATGTACACAGTTTGTATACACATATTATGTTTATATACATCAATACATAGAGATATTAAACAGAAGGATACTTTTTTCTTTCAGAATTTATCAACAAAACTAGCAGCACTACAACAGTAATCCTGCATCAATCCACTGCATAGCTTCACCTCATTGCCAGAACTGTGGAGATTCGCGGTGATGTGATGTTTGTCTTCAAGGAGGTTGGGGGGGGGGGGGGCGGATCAAGAGCGGGGGATTGTTTTTTTTTTTTTTTCCACAAAAAATCGATGTGAAACTGAGAAAAAAACATGTTGTTTTACGTTGTTGTGGCGAAGTTTCACTGGATTTTTTTTGCGAATTATGCTTGCTGACTTTTGTATGTTTTTTTTGAATGAAGATTTTGGCTCTCTCTGATCTTTTTTTGTGCATCCAAAAGTTCAGAAAGTTTGGTCAACGATCTTTTTTTAAACCAGGGAAGGTTGGTGTTTATACTCGCCTCTCCTCGGATCCAATTTTTACATCTATGAAGAGAAGGGACATTTCGTTGCATGATTTTTAAACTTACCAACATTGTAAATCCCCAAGCCTAAGGAAAAAAACAACATGAAAACGCCTATAATTTTGAAAATACAGGGTTAACAAAAAGTATGAATCCTCCCCATTTTTCGACTCATAATTTATTTTTTTAATCCTGGGTGGGGGGTGTGGAGCCGATAAAATGCCACAGGGAAAGATGGAGAAGCCCGTGCTGCTGGAAGGTGCTTGAACGACATCTCCTGGGCTTCATTTTTGGAAAGAAGAGCCATGAACAGAAGGAGAAAAGACATATGAATCTTACTAAGAATAGATTGATTGCAAAGTCCTCCTTTTTCATTTTTATCATCTCATTTTTTTTAAGCAGCTACTCTTCACAATTATCCTAACACTTGTGTGCAACGGGGTTATGGTTTTTTGGCAGATCTTTGTGAAGTCATACAGCCAATCCGTCAGAAAATTGGATTTCGATGGATCTTACCCCGTTGAGTGGCACCAATCCCGCGCTACGAATGTAACCTTCGTTCCAGACTGCTTTTGACTGATGGAATGTTTTGCGTTTCGCTGCTACTCATTGGAAATTTAGCTGGTAACCAGGTGTGAATGTCGCAGATCTTTGGCATTTGTAAATCATGGTATATTATTTTTGGGCGTTGTCCAAAAACCCTGTAACAGTGGGTAAAGAATCTAGTCATTTGCATGAATGAACCTATCCACTATATTCACCGTGTTTTGGCAGGGCACACGATGTTTTTTTTTCCAAAGCTTGCTCCTTTGTCCAGTGGTCAGGCGCCACCATCTTCGTGAACATGGACAAATACCCCGTAGTGTCCATTTGGTTGCTTGGCATCTTTTTTTTTTTGGTGTTTTGGGTGGCACCCTTTCCGGTCTTGAAAATGGATGGAAAAATCCGTAAAGCACATTTACGAACATTTACAAGTTTTGACAAGTAAGAGTTCAGGGAAAAACGAGACATGTAAGAAAAACGTGGTGGTGTTGTGAAGATCAAGATCTTTGGGCGATGGCAATGCATCGACTATGTTTATTTTTCCCCAAGAAATCATTGTTTTCTGGCCCAAAACGTCCCAACAATTGACGAGGAGTAAGAAACCTTCCCAACAACGAAAAAGCGACCAGTTTGAATGCCGAAAACGGGAATTCCGCCCGCATGGTTGGAGGCATGGAATCCGGGAACCCCTTCCAAAATGTAAAGAGGAATTGTTACGGATAATTTGCTAAAATCGACACCTTAGTGAAAGTAGTTGGTGATTCGCCACTCCCAAAAGGTGGATTTTCGGAAGGGGCCATCATAAACCAAGACTAATGGGAGTTGCTAGCCATTTATCCTTTCCATGTGGTATATGTACATCACTCTAGTGCCAACCGACAACCGAGGAGAGAAGGTGTGATGCAGGCGCAGGGTGAGGGTTTGGGTAGCTGCGATGTGCCTGTTTTTGGTTTGTCAGGATTTGATGGGAATACATAGAGTTTACAAATTCAAATTTCTTTGTTTTGTCATTGGGTTTTTCTTTCGAAGAATCTATCTATTTCTCTATTTATTCATCTATTCATTCCTTCATTTTGTTTTTCTTCAGTCTTTTTGTTTAAAACTGCCAATCCCCTTCATTCAATGTTATTGTGGACGGGACCGGTGGTTCACCTCCAACGGGTTCCCAGGCGCGCATGTTTATGGAGACCGATGAAGAAGCGCTAGGATTCGGAGATACATTGGAGAAAGCAGCCATGGTGATGAAGAAACAGGCCATGGCGTTACGTTGAGGAAGGATGAAAGCCTGGGGGGGGAAGGTTCACCAACCAACGGTTAGGATGGAGTTTTTTTTTTGAAAAGATAAGATGGTGAAATTCCATAGAAGTTTTTTTTTTTCCGAATAATTAATTGTTGCGTTTTGAAGAGTTTGGTTGAGCCTCTTATCACAACCTGCACTTTTCCAATGGCATTGTGGGACAGGGATGCACCCAATGTATAGATACGTCCAGGGCTGGTGATAGATGAGAGATTTAACAACTGTACTCTAGGATTCATTACAGTCTGGGAAGAGAAATATGTAGGGATCCCATTGACTATGGTGGTTAGTTGGTTGATTCGTTGGTGGTCGGTTGGTAGATCTTTCATCATGTTGGTGACTGTACAGATTTGGCAAATGTCGTTGAAATGTTCTCCATCTTCGAAATGTTACGAGCTATCTAGACGAGCCATGGGCGACATGTTGTTTTTTTCGGATTGATCCGAATTGAGACCTGAAACAAAGCGCTTGGAAGTTGACCCTTTTCGCCCTGAATCCATGGTATCTGGTTGGTTGCCAGGTTGCAGAACCAGTCGAAAAAACCCAGAGCAAGGAAGAGGCAAATGGTTTAACCGGTTTTTTTCGTGGGTTGGGGGTGGGGGTCGTTTCAGAAAACGTGGAAGTTGGGAAACTAGAATGTAAAAGTTTGTATCACATTTTTTCTTACAAAGAAGAATGATTTTCAGACCTTCGACAGTGTGAATTGGGGGACTATGCAAGGGATATATTATGAACGCTTATCTTGGATTAAGGGGAGAGCTTTTGTTTTGGTGGCTTGTTCTCTGTTGTTTGACACACTTGTGTCTTACTGCTGACTTTGTTTCATGATTTCTTTGTTTCTTTATTGCGGAAATTCTGGGACATAGACTAGATGAACATTGTATTTTGGATGAGGCATGGTGGTTAAACTGATGAAATGAATGAAACTCGCAGTTGTGAACAGTTTGAAACTGGCAGTCTCAAATGCTTCAAAAACTCGTTTCAAGCTCTTTTTTTCAAAAGCTCACAGTTTCTTACATATATATGTATACAGCATGTACATACAAGCATTTCTACCCAAGTTGGACGGATTTGGGAAGTTTCTCTTCAAGATTCCCTCTCAGATTCTGGGTTCAATACTTGGAGCCTCTTCCATGTGACCGCGGCCATAGGTTGTGGAAGTTGTGGAGAAAAACGAGGAGGTGGCGTGGCACATTTTGGTGGGGAAAAAAACCGAGCTTAGTTTCAACGCCGTTGATTTTTCTTGGTCAAATTTTATCAAATGGAAGAGGTTGCTGTTTTCGTAGCATTTTTTTTGTTTTTTGTGGTATTGGTTTGGTTGAGAAATCAGAGGAGATACCGCAACTTTTGTGTTTCAAACTTGGTCGATATATCTGTTGAAACAAACAGCTTGGTCTTTGGAAGACGGGACGGTCCTTTCCTTTCGGAGCTCGGCATTCTTTTGGGGGCTAGATCGCCAGAGACCTAGGCCAAGATTAACCGAAACATTCGGAACCCCCTGATGATGATGATGATGATGATGATGATGATGATGATGATGATGATGATGATGATGATGATGACAACTTAGTATACAATTGTATCAAACAAATCCCCATTTTCTGGTTTTGAGACCCCTTTGACGAACCTTTGAAACTCCACTTCCTGTTCAGGTTACTGAAGGCCTGAGGGTTTTGTGTGGGGAGAACGTGGCAAGCTTCATGATTTTTGGGAGTTGATAGGGGCTATCAGGAATAGGTGGCCACTGGCCGTAGATGGGTTCCAAATGCTTTGTTGGAAAGAACTTCAGATCTTGCTGTGTTTTCTGTTTTGTTGTTTCGATTTGTAAAGGGGAAGAGGATGAAATTTGCCAATGATATCCTTTAGTGAGCCACAAAAAGTCATGATTGGTTGATGTACAGGATGAAATCATATCCTCAACCATTATGACATTCTGAGATTGCCCGTCATGAGAACCCCGTCATTATTCGACCAACCAGCGAAACTTATCATTTCTTTCTCGTTTTTTTTTGTGTGTGGCTCAAAACTAACTAGATCATTGTTTGTTTTGCTACATAATCCTTGTGTATCTTGTGCAGGTCTAACCTTCGAAATTTCCTTCATGCTCGTTCTTTTGAACCTTTCAACCGTTTGATCAAAAAACCCATCAGCTTGGATATCTGAAGGAAAAAAGATGGGTTTTGAAACAAATATGTCTCAACCAGTGATCTTCCAGTCCACGGATAGATGGGGCAGGTAATCAAGCAGCGCCAAAAATGGCACGATCCATGTCTCTAAGTCTGAAAGAGGTGAAGGCACGTTGTATTTTGGGGGGCAGTTTCTTGTGGGTTCTCCGAGGTGTCGGTTGGTAGAACCGGTGTTGGGTTGTTGGTCGTTGGTTGTTGTTGGTTGTCTTCAACTTCATGGTCATGATAAAACATGCAAGTTTACAAGGGGGTTTGGGCTGTTTTTTGTTTTGAACTGACCTTTGCTTATCAGTTACATGCTGACATGCTACTTGATTGAAGTAGGTTTCACATTCGTTATCTTTCACTTGGACCTTCAGAGTTTTTTTTCTAAAGTCCGATTTTAAAAGCTAGTGGTTAATTGTTGGTTTGGGGCCCGGTGGTTTGGATTCCTAGGATTGTCTTACGAAAGGGATTGTTACTTAGGGGTATCCCTAGAATCCCAAATCACCAACCACCAAACCACCAATTAACCATTAGCCAAGATTTGAAGGGTACGAACTTGAGTTTTTAAAATGTTTGCTCTGTCTGACGACTTCGTTATCTCTCTTTTGTTTGCTCGGATGTTGGCATTGAAAACAAACTTAACACGGTTGACCTTGGAAATTGTCTCAGGTCTGATTGATCTCTTCAATCCGAAAGGGGGTTGACTTTTCAGGTTCCATGTTAATTTTCTAGGGTGTAGGTTTTTCACATACACCAACCCCACATGCCAAAAAGTCCCATAGCTTGATAATTGGACATGCCAATTATATAGGTTGAGGGATGTATCCCACTGTTTTGTTGATTACCCTCCCGGGAACTAACATATCCCCCAAAAAATGGCATTTTGAAGATGATTTTCCTTTTTCCCAAGGTGGGATATGTTAATTCCCTGTAAGATTCAATGCGGCTCCCAGCTCTTCTGGGGGCTGAAAACACATCGCAGCAAAAAAAAATTGACAGGTGCCGGCGAAGCTGTCAGTGGAGGATTTTGTTCGAAAGGGAGAGAAATTACCAATTTGGAACCACAGAAAATCGACCAGAAATCTGGTGATATGCGAAAAAACATCAGAAAAAAACAAAATTATCAGGAACATCCAGCAGCAGCAGCAGCAGCATCATCATCATCATCATCATCATCATCATCATCATCATCATCATCATCATCATCATCATCATCATCATCATCATCATCATCCTGTAGCAATTTTGGGGCTTTTTGCAAGATCTTTTAGTGTCTTTGTAGCCACGATAATAATGGCAAAGTGGACACTATCAAGAACTTTTTGAAGGCTGAAGTATTCATGGCTGATGAAAGAGCTACCAACACTATCCATGCAGCTGCATCTTATGGCCCCTCAACAAACTTTTCCCATCCACTTCAGGCTGGTGGAAACTTATTGTTGATGGAAGAAGTCCGGCGTTTACCAGTTGATATGAGATATGGTAGTTTTTCCCATGATGTATTGGGTTTTATACATTCCAGGTGGTTGTTTGGGACTTCCTCTATCAACAGTCGTACCATCCTCCCTTTCACTCGTTTCGACCCTTCCAGGAGCATAACGCTTCACAGAAGGCCTCACAGGTGCGCAGTAGGCGCTTCGTTGCGAGTGAGCCGTGGTACCCAAGCAGTTTTGGTGATGGTCGTTGATGATGAGTGTTTTGGGATGGGTACTGATGTATACATTGGGTTGTCCCCCTTCCCAGTTGTTGGCCACAAAAGATGGGATGGGTAGGAATCCCGTAGTAAGAACGTACAAAATATCCTGGTGGTGACTATCACTGGGAAGGGGGACAAGCCAAGGTATACTGCAAAAGAGTGTACTACTGTATGCAAATCCATTTAAAGATGAGAACGGGAGGATCAAAATATATTTTACATACTTGTCAATCAAAGATGAACCGCTTCCTTTCTCCAGTTTCTTTTTAAAGAGTCATTTGACCACGAAGTTGTGTTTGTTTGTGGAATCGGTGTGAAGAAAACCCCCGAGTCTCTGGGGGGGTTGGTTGGTCCAACCCCGGTGGCAATGGCCATTATTTCCGGTTTGGGAGCACTCTGAGGTGAAGTGGTGGAGGAAACAAAAATCCCAGAGGTTTTCCGGGGGGAAACCCAAGGGGTGGCGGGTTGGGGAAAATGGATGGGAAAATGGAGACTCAAAAAGCTGTTTTTAAGGAGCTGTTTTTTTGGAGGCCGAGGCCTCTAGGGGCCTTCGTGTTTTCTTTTGTTGGGGTTCTGTTTTTGAAAAGAAAAAGTCAGATATATGATATGATTTGATTCATTTTTTTTTGGGCTGTTTGAAAACCTGATTCAATAGGTTTTCATCCTAGAATTTCCAGAAAGGATCAAATCTGTGATGAAACAACCAGAGTATATAGTTATAGCAATGGGTACGGGATCCGTTTTGACATGAAACTCGCCAGAGTTTTGAAGAAAAAACACTTCCACAGCCTCAATGGTCTGGGCAGGTCTGGGCCATGGATACTGCCCCGATATGCCAATTGCTACCAAAAAAAGTCCCACTTGAAACATTGGGTCAATATTTCTGAAATTTGTCAAATACCTTTTCCTTCAACAAGAGTCAATATTGTTCAACGAAGTCGCCTTATTTCCAAATGATCATATTTTCTCCCTAAAAAACTTATGGAAAACAGACCCAAAAATGCCTTGAAACGGGTTTCTGCGAAACGACAAAATGTTTTCAGTGAAGGTCAGAAGGGCCCATGGGAGCTTCAAAACAAAAGTGTTTTGCTGAGAGTTTTTGCGTGACATTGGTGGTGCAGACTTGGTGAAGCTTCAATTCAAGGGTGTTTTGCTGATTGGGAAGTTTGTGGCAACCTGCGGTTTTTGGCATAGTTTCGGTTGTGAAGATTTTTTGGTTGAAGGGTAAAACATGCATTTTTTTTTATTAAACGTTCTTGGTTGATGATTTTTAGGGAAAATGTGGTTTGCAATCAAGAATTTTCACATCTTCCCTCACCTGTGGCACTTGTTGGAGTTTGAATGATGACTTTGGTCAAGTCTCCTTATGAAAGATGTGATGAGGGAGCTAATCTTTGGAACACTCTTATCTTCTAAACTACTGTTGATGGAAGAAATCCTGCACCACCTGGCAAATATAAAACCCTGTAAATAATGGGAAAACCACCTGCATATCAACTGGTAAACGCCGGATTTCTTCCAACAGTATCATTGCCACTTCTGCCAAAAAAACTATCCGGGGTCCATTTGATGTGCAGAAAATCTGAGTGATGTTGACATCCCAACCCAATCATAGCACCTTAGCTTCATCGCTCCGCACACCACTTGAGTTTTCCGAAAGAAGTGTTTAAATATCAGAGAATAAACAAGCTATGGCTCCCAAAAAATTCTTGACACTACCGAAAAATCGAAAAGGATAATTCTGAAAGAAATGATATGATTTATTGCTTTACTGTTTGCTAGCTTGATGATTCGTGTGATACATTTTGAGAGCCGCGGCCAAGTTACTCTCTCTAGTTTTTCCATCTTTTTTCCAAATCTTATTCATTTTAGATTTGCCCCGGTTTTTCAGCATGGTCGTTTCGGGGCACCGAAAGGGGTGCCCTTTTAATCCTGCTGAAACAACGACCAACGGATGGCCATCACAGCATGAGAATCTAAGAGCACTGCCCCCCTCTGGCTGCCATCCCCCCAGCAGAAACATCCGGCCGCAATTTGAGAGGTTATTAACCACAATGATTCCTCAGTAAACCGGAACAAAAGTGGCCTTAGTTTTTTTGGGGAGGTTGCATCGTCCGGGGACCTTTAGATTCCCAGGATAGCAATGGCTCCTGTCGTAATTTTGTGGGACCAGGTGGTAAAAAAACCCTGGCCACTTGCATCTTCAAACTAAAGAATCTCCATGAATATGGAAATATTGATGTTGGCAATTTCTCAATGAAGTAAGTTTCAATTCCATGGGTATTAAGTATGCAGATATTCTGCAACCCTCAAGAAAAATAAGTTGTCAAAGAATCACGTCAAACAAACCCCGCTTCAAACCTCAAATCAATTCCTATGTTATGTTTCTTGGTGAATATAGGTTTCATGCACCCCAAAAACTGGCCGTAGCTTCATTGGATGGTCGGATGATCCGTAGGCTGTACGTCGTTCTGATCCAACGACGGCGTTTTCTGCCAGTTTCATGGCAGTCATGCACGGCGGTTGAAATCTGCCAGGGCCCTGATCTATCTCGAGTTGTGAGATATAAATACATGAAGTGCAACTAGAAATCATGAAGTGCAATAAGTGTTTTTTTGAAACAATCTTCGCATTTTTTCAGAGATTTCTTTCAAGAAGAAGAATTGGATCAAGTGAAGGTGAAGACAGATTCTTTTCCTAAATCTTCATCCTTCTTGAAAAGAGGATGTTTCAGGATAGGAACTTTCCTCAACGATGGGTCTAAACTCACCGCGTTTGCCGAACAAAAAGTGCCATTCAAAGGTTGGGAGCTTAAGAATCCGAAAAACAAATCCGACGCATCATAGAGTATGGTTTCTTTGAAAAGGCTGGGTTTTCATGTACTATTTGTATATACAGATATTATTATATATACTGTATACTTATTACATATGAACTAATATATGTATATATATAAGTACATATTTATATGAATTTATCTATCTACCTATCTATATATATATACATGTATATTGTATATATTCATGGATCTTTTTCTGCGATTTGGTATTGAAAACCGTCTTTCAACAAAACCATCCAGTTCAGTTGCCTCTTTTCGAATCTGCGACCTTGCAATTGAAGGGTGGAAATGGATGGGAAATGGTGGGAATACTTGACATTTTGTACCATATTTTCATCGTTTGCTTAGCAGTTGCAATCACAGACACCATAGTGAACGTAGATGGGCGGTTTCCTACCACTCCCAAAAGGTGGGTTAGTTTGTAAGGGGCCATGATTAAACCAAGACTAATGGGAGTGGCTAGCCATAGATCCTTTCCAGGTGCTATATTCAGAAGTTGTTTTTTTCTCCACAAAAATCATAAGTCAAAAATCCAGAAATCATGAAGTCTCATGAAACTCTTCACATCTTCCTTTCCATCAGCGATGTTGGAAAAAATTCCTGGAATTCCGTGGCTCTTTTGGCCCAGCAGTCTGCTGCTTTCCTAAAAGGTGTCTCCTTCCGTCTTCCATGAGGCAAGGTTGATGGGGGGTTGATACTATCAACGGCGTATATTAGGGATGATTTTTTGTACACCCTGGAAAACTAACATGTCCCCTAAAAAGGGACTATTTCAATAGGAAATACATCTTCCAACCATCAATTTTCAGAGGACATGTTAGTTTTCGGGAGTGTACTCCTTGTGTTTTTAGTGAAGAGTCAAGGGCATCTGTCTCTTGCAGGTTCCCTCCCTTACCTTGGCCTGAAAAAAAATTGGTCATGGTCAAGGTCATAGCCCATGAAAAATGTTTTTTTCCATCAAGCGAATCAATAATTTACAGCAGATTCATTGATGAACTCATAATTATCATCAATACTACAGTATTATTATTTTATCATCAATAAAAGTTTATCATCAATAATTATTTTACTCAACATATTAATACAGTGAATCAATAATGATTTATCATCAACTCACATCCTTCCCCAAAGTACGGATCAAAAATAACTGATTCCCTGAAAATCACATCCTGGTTTTGGATTGGAACAATGATCGACGGGGATTTTTAGTTTCATAAACCTCTAGTCATTGTGCCGGTCAGCCGGACTGGCTGTAACAGTGAAAGCATCGGCGAGGTGGTTAACGGGTGGTTATCTGATTGAGACAATATCCTAGGAAAGAATTTTCGTAGATGACATGGATGTTTTTTTTCCTTCAAGGGAAAAAGAATACCAACAAAAAAAGGGCTGACTAATATGTCACCATCCAGCTATCCTCCAATGAATGTCTAGAGATATTTGTTAGAGCTACTGAACTCCGCAAAAATGACGATTTTTCCAGAGGGGAGATAGATGAAACAACAAAATGGAACACATCAACTAAGAAACACAAACTTTTGGTTGGAATATGTCATATCAGCTAATGGTTCATTGGTGGTTTGCGGTGGTGGTTTGGACTCCTGCGATCCCCTTGTGAAAGGGATTGTTACCTACGGGTACCCTCTTTGAATCCCAAACCACCAAACCACCAAACCACCAATTTACCATTAGTTGATCATATGTACCATTTTCAACATCACCGTTCCATGACAATTCCAGCATTTTTCCAGGGGTCATTGAATGCTATCCATTTTTTTTTGGGGGATCAAACTTCATGCTAAAATGTTGCTGGTCAATTTCCGTTGCAAAAGTGCATTGTTTGGGTTTTCTCTGCAAAAATCCATGTTTTTGTGTTTGGTAATCCTCATGAATATGTTGGTAAATATATATATATATATATGTACATAGTATGATTAGCCCTATAATATAATGAGCCCTATTTGGGTTGGGGTCATACAATGAGCTTTGTATTCCCACATATTCGCTGTGGATCATCCCACCTTTACCCAACCTTTTTGCCGATGTTCTTGGGTTGAGGCGAGAGGAGCCAGTCTCACCATTGCCAGGACAGCCTTTAAAAAAAGGGATGGTTTTTGTTGAAGGAAAAGCAGGGTGAACATGAGGTGGTGACCTACATACTGTTGATGGAGGAAGAAATTCGGCGTTTACCAGTTGATATGGTAGTTGTTTTTTCCTATAATTTACAGGGTTTTATACATCCTCGGTGGTGCAGGATTTCTTCCATCAACCGTATGTTGGCCATCCTTAGTTTTCAGTGTCAGTTTTTTTTTCATTGAGCTTGCTTTCATTTGGCAGTAGGAAAGAAAATCAGCAAACTTTGGAAATTGGAACATCACCAGGGTGACTATCATGAAGTTTTGGGTCTTTGATGATGTTGGCACTTGGGAGTTTGTGGGGCAAAAAGTTGGTCTGAAATCTTTTGACCCACATGACAACAAGCCGTTTTTTTTTGCCACAAGTAGGTTTTCGTAAGGTACTAATTGAGCCACCCTCTTTTGGATAGGAATCCATCCATTCATTCTGGTCAATTATAAGCGACCGAAAACACGACCGATTTCCTCCAAATGGTGCTTTAGGGAAAGGGAAATCCCCTTTTTTTCAGGGAAATCCAGGTTGGTGAAATATGATAATTTGGCCAGATTCATGGTGGATTTTTCCAGCTCAGTCAAAGCTACCACAGTCAAAAATGAGAGGAGATGCTCATGGAGGAAGTGTTTTGGAGACATAGAACCAAATAGTTTTAAGATTACACACAAGATGGAAACATCCTCAGCTACCATTGGAAAAAACATGTTAGAAATGGTGAGTACTAGTACCTACAAACAATTTTTCTTGCTGACAGACCCACTCCAATCGCCCACAACTCCGAAAAGATGAACCGATGATATGATCCGACGACGGCTCGCCTCACGAGCCAGGACAAATGCTGGGGAGTTCGGGAATATCCAACCCAAGTGCGCTCAACTGCTGGTGGTGGTGGTGGTGGTGGTGGTGGTGGTGGTGGTGGTGACAAACTGGAGTTTGAAGAGAAGTTCTGGATTGAGGTTTCCCAAAACTTGTGTCTTTTGGCATTCTGGGAAGTAGATCACTTCATTCAATTCCCGCGGATAAAAGAAAGACAAGGTCCACCCCTAAAAACTTCAGACATCAAACAAACCGTAGACTTATCCTCAAAAAGATTTCCATTTGATTCAAAGCAAACAAATCTAGGTTGGGTGATGCTTTCAAATATTTCCTTTCTTTTTGTGTGTTCTTACCCATTTGATAACCAATACTGTAGTTTGAGCAACGCCTGGAAGCTTAAAACCTAATGTATTTTGTTTGTGAAAGTATCTTTTCATAAAACTTTTCACCACTTTTTTTGGTGAACCAAAAAAAAACACACCCAAGTCCAACCAATCTTTTGCTGTTTTTTTTGGGTCAATTCCACTTTCTTGAACCAACAAAAAAGAGGTCCTGACTATGCTTCAACCGGGCTCTCTTCGGCCTTTCCAGGCTGCCTACCGGGTGGATGGGTCACGTGGTTTTCCACGGTACCGGATTTGTCGAGCCCAGGTGGCTACGACAGCTTCTCACCACGACCAAAGCTTCAAAGCAAGGGATGCTCAGCTGGGTGTTTTTGGGATGTTTTGAGCTTCCGGGTTTTTATGGCAAAAAACATGGGATGGCAAAAAAATCGTCCAAAATTCAGTTATATATTGATATACACATACATATATTGATATACTCATGTAATAAATACACACGTAATGCATAAAATGGACTTTCTGAAAAATCTCAAGAATCAACAGTATATTTATTACACTCTCCAAAACTAACATAGCACCTGGCAGGAGGCCTTCTCTTTCAAAAAACTCATCCTCCAACCCATGGTGTTTCAGGTGCTTATGTGAGTTTCAGTTATATTTATCATGGGAACCTAAAGGGGAACCCCCCCAAAGCCATATCCCCCTCAAGAAATAAGGCCTTATCAAGGGACTATTACACTCCGGTAATCTAACATAGCAATGGAAAATCCACCATTTGAAGATGTATTTCCTATTGAACATGGGGATTTTCCATGGCTATGTTTCTTTACCGGAGGGTATAAGGCTTCTCTTAAAACAGGCCTTCCCATTGAAAAACCCCTCCTGGGTGATTCCCATCAACCGTCTCAAGCTCCAGGCCCAGAGATGACGATCACCTCCCCAAAACCGAGCTACAGTGGCGAGCCGCAGATTTTCCCGGAGGAAGCTGACCGTTCGTTAAAAGGTTGGGGTGTTGCTATGGGAGTGATGTTCCCACGTTGATGGTTCAGAAATCCTGTTAAAGCAAGTTGAGTTTGGTAGCTTAAATCCCATTATTTTACAAGGTTTTATACATTGACATCACAGGTGGTTAGCCGGATTTCTGAACCATCAACGGTCGCATTGAGTTGAACGATGATTTATAGTATTCTGGTATTCTGGTATTGGAGGTTGAGGGGGGTTGATACTATCAACTGCTAACCCCCCCAAAGTTTAACAGTGAGGTTTTCCCCTGAAAAGTTACCTTCAGGGCCCCAAATAGGAAGCCGGATCGTCTGAACCAACCACCATTTTTCAGGGGCGAACTGTTAAAATTCGGGGGTGTATGTATATATATATATATATATACCCTTAAANAACTAGTTAAAGTTACGGGGTGGTATGTATATATATATATATATATACCCTTAAAGTCGGCACGCCAGCATTTTAAAAATGGTAAACTTCCCTTTGTGTTTTTTTTTCCTAAGGTTTAGGTAGCTGGCTGGGCAGAGTTTCCTCATCCCAAAACAGCTGAGGTAGCTTCGGCTTGGCAGGAAACTTCAATGCCCGAAGCCTCAGTGTTTGCGATGTCTGCCCGAAGCCTGGATTTGGTGAATCTCAATCTGGGAAAAAATGGTCGAAATCCATACGGTTGATGGAAGGGATGTAAAAGACCCTGTGAATAATGGGATAAACTACCTACGATTTGGTGCAGGAGTTCTTCTATCAACAGTATTAGTTGGCAGGAGGGTTATTCTGTAACAATCATGGTTCAATGGAAAATGGCTCTATTTGAAAGGCAAACGGCTCTTGGAGATAGCATGTTCCACTTCCATGGGGCGGACAATCGTGAAAGTGCAAGCTTTTACAGCACCATCAATGGCTTCCTTGACAAGGGCCTTTCTTTCCCAGTTTTCGTAAGGTTGGATTGAATCCCAAGTATCATGAAGTGAGCAGACGTGTTTTTTGTATAAAAATTGATTTGTTATTTGCAATAAACGCATGTGATATCCCGAGAGGAGGCAACAAAAACTTGATCTGCCAAATGGACTGGCGCCCCGAAAATGGATGGTTTTTGGTGCAGATGATGAGTTGTTGGGATTCCCTGAAACCATTTTTCGTGAACATTTGCACATTGCTGTTGCCAGGGGTTGTCTTCTCCTCGAAGTGTGACGGGTCAGGAGTGGCCAAAACGGCGGTTGTTGTTGTTGTTGTTGTTGTTGTTGTTGTTGTTGTTGTTGTTGTTGTTGTTGTTGTTGTTGTTGTTGTTGTTGTTGTTGTTGTTGTTGTTGTTGTTGTTGTTGTAACCATTGTTGTTGTTGTTGTTGTTGTTACTGTTGTTGTTACTGTTGTTGTCACTGTTGTTGTCGTTGTCGTTGTGGTTGTTGTGGTAGCTGTGGTGGTCCTGCTGGTTCTCCTTCTTCTTCTCACGCAAATTAATGCAGCTAATTTTTGTGTGATACTTCTCTTTCAATATATAACGGCTTCGACCTGACAACAATCCCTCTCCCAGCAACAGTGACAAGAGGGATTATTCCATTTTTGCCATCCCAATAATTTTGGCTTGTCATCCCTCCAGTAATATTAGACCACAAGAACCATCGCACTCATCACTTGTTTTGTAGGTGATAACTTTGATAACTTTTATAAAGTATTCACCCTAGCTGCCAGCAAATCCGCAACAAGCTATTGAACAGGAGAATCATCAATTTTGAGAAAATTCATAGGGCAAAGGTGGGACCTTTGCTTCCTGGAACGTTTTTTTGTTGATCCACATTTTTTGAATGAAAGGAGTTGGGGTTGAACTTCACTTTAACCTGAAATGCAGGTCAACCTTTTGAAAAGAGACTTCACAAGAAATCCTCAAGAAATCCTCGGCAAAAAAGGAATGGATAGATTCATTTCTCTTATTTTTGCGGGCATAAATATGGGTTTCGCTTCGCCCCTTTTTCCCCACATGGTTTTTATGCTGCTGTGGCGCTCTGCCACCAGAAAGAAAGCGTTCCCAGATTTTTCACCCCATGACTCATGACGAATTTGCCAAAAATGGCGCAGAGATCCCCCCCACTCTTTGTTGGCAGCAACATTTGGGAGGCAACAAAAAAAAAAGCCCACTCCCCAAACAAGGGAT
Source organism: Breviolum minutum Mf 1.05b.01 (assembly GCA_000507305.1). Taxonomy (NCBI): domain Eukaryota; class Dinophyceae; order Suessiales; family Symbiodiniaceae; genus Breviolum; species Breviolum minutum. Next base: position 40,335 of record DF241123.1, read on the forward strand.
TTCCCCCAATCGTTTCCCCCAAATCGTTTCCACCAGGAGGCAACGACAGAGGTTCAACGTAGGGCTGCTGAATGGGAACGGCAGATTGAACATCTTGATGCCAAGGAGCTGTTGAAGAAATCAAGTTCGTCGACAGTTGTTTTTTGGATTTCTTGTTGTGTTTTGGATGAGAACTGCTTCATTGTTGATCTTGTGTAAATTTCGGTCTTTTTTTTGTTTCGTGTTTGGTCTTGTTTTGTGTGGTTTGTTGGTGCATCAATGAAGTAGCTAATTGATTATATAATTTATTTAACTGATTGATTAATTGATCTATTTATTTGTTTAATTGATTAACATAGGCTATGTCCAAAAGGAAACTTCATCTTTCAACCATTGGTTTGCAGGGGCGAGCTGTCAGTTTTAGGGAGGATAAACTTTTTGAAGAACGATCTCTTGATATGTTTCCTGCCTAGTTATTTCAGACCCTTAGGATTCCAATGGTAAAACCTACAGAAGTTTTTTCTGATGGAAAAAACACAATGTGGACACGACCGATCAGGCCATTTTTTTGTGGAGATGATTGGTATGGCAAAATGTCCTTCCAAAGATTCGTAGCTTCATTTCCAATAAGAAAGGCTTTCGCTCTCCTTCACTTTCGGCAGTTCGTCTTTTTCAAAATGTTGTATGAAACATATAGATTTCCCTAGTAAAAATGTAGATAATGATCCTGGTGGTCACTGTTAATGGAAGGGGGCCACACATAACATATATAGATCTCTTCTCTTGCACTTTCATCCATCCTTTCAAGCTGTTCAACTCCTGCGTAGGAATTGGAGATTCATCAGACACAACTTCGCCTCATCCGCGAACAGTCACTTGGGGCCGTTTTGGGTCATTTGGAGGGAGGATCTTTTTCAAGAGCTGATTTTCATTTCAAAGGAGTCATTCAGAAAGAGCAGGCCAAGGGGTATTCAATATCCAATGGGCCATCCAAAAGGAGCGATTTTAAGTAGCAGCTACTAGCATCGAAGCGGCAAAGTTCTTTCTTAGGAAGATCAAATTGTGAATTGCCTTTCATCGTAACTATACCCAGTCCATCCTCCACAAAACAAGAGTCCACATCCAACCTATTAAAAAAAACAACTTATCTTTCCAACCACAGGAGGGGAAATCCAAAAAGCTCCCAAAAAGATGGATATGAAATATCTTTTGAAAATAAGTTGCCTCCTACACACCTCCTTTTGTGCGACCGTGATCCATCCAACCCAAACATTCATCGTATTCACCGCACTACCGAGGACGGCAGCCTTTCGCTCCGACTTCACAGCTCTACGTAAGGAGCTACAGGAAATGAAGGTGCCGACCACCCGTCCAGTTTGGTGAAGGGGGCACACAAGGGGGGATGGTCTCTGCAGAGGGGGCTATGGTAGAGGGAAATCTCAGGGATACCCAAAAATGGGACCCCCATTCTCATAGGACTCCGCGTGGTTGTATGGAAAGTATAGATGGGAAGGCTCCCACTTTTTGGGAGTGTTTGGGGCAATTCCTAGATCTGGTGATATCTGTTGATGGTTTGCAGAGACACTTTGGTGATGTATAACCACTGCAAGGATGGATGTTGGATGTTAATGAAGCATGAAAACTCTGTTTTTGCATAAATCGTGGGATAAGACCCACAAAGCTTCACGGTTTTTTGCGGCAAAGATCTGACTCCATGTCCATAGGATGCCAAGCAGGTTTTTTTGTTCGGCTTCGCGAATCCACCCAAGGCATCCTTCCAACGACAGCAGGCCAACAACAACGAGCAAAGTGCCAGGCAGGGATGGGTTGATTGTTGTTAAATTCTGTATGGTTCTCAAGATACACATTTTTTTTGTTCGAAATTCCTTTTTAAAGATAAACTGAAGGTTCGTTTTTTTTGTTTAATCAGGAACTTCCATCTTCAAAGGTAGAAAAAAAGGACATGAAATGTCATTCAATTCCTTGTGCAGCTTCCCTCTTAGCCAAGGTTGCACAATCTCCCCCTTCAAAAACAAAGGCATTTGTTGAACATCAATGCTTGGAAGACAAGTTTTTTCCCTTTACACCATTTTTGGGCTTCGACCCCGATTTTTGGACAGGGACATTTTTTTCAACGAAAAAACCCATCAAACCTGAGCTGCAGGTGGGATGAACTGCTCACCAAAGAGAAGCAGGTCTCAGGGTTCAGGGCTTGGATGTTTGACTGGTGGGTGCTTTTGGTGGGTTACCGTGTTGGGGTTGATGACCTTTTTGTTGTACCAAAAAGAAGTCAGGGGGGCTGTTGATGTCAGAGTGCTGGCTCACCCTTTTTAAAACGATGTGGGGGGGAGTCTCTTACGAATGCATGGAGCAAAGGAAACAACTGTAAGAAAGGCATTGGTAGCAGAAAATCATATTAAGACTGCATTGCCAACGATTCCCGTTCCACATCGTTGGGGTTGTTAAGGTTGGATGGTTGATTCTATGATTCTATGCTACTTAGATGAAAGGGGGATCATTTCTGTCAGATCTGCCAAGAAACAAACACCCACTAATCTACACCACCTAACTAACTAACCATTGAGAGTCCACAGTCATCCAGCAGAACCTGTCACTGCCACCCTTGCCCCACAAAAAGACCCGTCTTCCGTGGCAGGACAGCGAAACACGGCTCGCCACTTTGGAACGTGACACGCATCTTGGTGAGGAATGAGGGTAAGAGGTTTTTTTAAAAACAAAATCGCCTTGGGGGATTGTTTAAGTATGTTTAAGTCCGTTATAGTTGGGGTTGATGCTTTAGACATCCGGCAAACTCCAGTTGAGTTTGGTAGTTTATCCCATTATTTCCAAGGTTTTATAGATCCCAGGTCGTGCAGGATTTCTTCCCCCCCAAAGCAGTGTTACCTCAGCCACTTGGAGTTGTAAATCCAATTGCTAGGTCTAACTGATGCAAGATCCCAAGAAAATCTCTGTATCAAGGTGATGTTCTTTTTGTTATTGAAGGTGAGTTAATGAAGTTGACATCTTGCAGAGACATGTTTTCTTCGGCAACTTGGAAACGACAGATGTTAGTTAAACATTTGATAGATGGTGCCATTGGTGGGGATTACCTTCACTCACATTCGAAGAGTGCTGCATATGATTGAGCTAACGGTTGGTTTGAAATTCGATTGAGAACGCATCATGAATTTGAGCAGTGAGGAGAAACTTGGTTGTTCCTATGTGGTGAAAGGGGATTATGAAATTGCCCGTGATGGAAAACACCCTAGGTGTCACCAAGCAGGATTTCATGGTATTTTTCTAAAGTCGTGGCTCAATTCACCATTTTCCCACGCCCCACTACACCCGTGGTGAAGATGACCATGTCCTCCCAGTTCCAAGTTGCTCAGGCAACGTTTGCGAGATGACACGCAGATGCTGAAACGAGAACTGCGTCTGGGGAACCGAGGAATCACCTCCCATACTCAGCTGCGCATGTCGACAGGCTTACAGGTTTGCCCAACCAACCCAAACCCATTTCCCATGATGATTCAGGTTGGTTCACCTTCCCCATAACTTACCCATAACTCGACATTTGTGCACAGCTCAGGTTTTAGGAGGATTATTTTTTTTCGACCAAAAAACATCCTCCACCTTTCGGCTGAGGTGGACAAGACATCAGCAACTTGTTGCAGGTGGAGGGAGGGTGGTACCTGTGGAGTTTCCACCCCTCCAGGTATCTTAAAGCAGAAAAATCCTAAACAAACCACAAGGGTAACCTCGATAGGGAAAGGTTTACCACATTGTGTCATGAAAAATATTGGGACCCATTTTTGTTGGGGGGGGGAGTCAAACTTGATTGATGCAAATTTATGGTATATAACTTGGAGGGATTTCCCCGAAAATAATAGTGCATTGTTTGGGTTGGTGTCGTATAATGACCCCCTGAAAACCCATGGACATTTGAAGATGGATACGGAAGATGGGCCCTTGGTAATATGGTACTTCCTTTTTGAAGCATATATTTTTTTAATGTTGGGATCTAAAACGTCAAGTTTCAGGGGTCTACATATATACTTTGGTAGTTTTATACCATTTTTTTGGTTCTTTTTTCTCAGTCCATTGACAACAATTTCCACATCGCTAGGGTTCAGACATGTCTACACTACAGTCGACTTAAACATAAAAAACAACACTAGCGGGAAAAAAACCACACACACTTGATACATTTGTGTTTCCCTTCAACCAACAAAAAAGTACGGTAATCTATCTAATGCCTACCCCTGGTAATTCCCACGTGTTTTTGGTACCTTCAACCAATGGTAGGTGAAGTCAGTTGGCTGATTCTCCCCCCTACCGTTGGTTGGTTCCCCCCCTGGATTTTTGCATGCCGTTTTTTGGGGCATGGCGTTTTTCGGCCGGCCAGACGCACGCAGAAGAGTTGAAGACCTTGAAAGATTCGCATAGCGGCATGCTGAACGCGCAAAGTGCCAAAGATCAGTACCTTGGCGTTTTTTTTAAAGCTGATTAAAGGTTTGGTGATGTTTCTTGAGGGTTTTGGAGTTGCAAATCGAAGAATCTTGAAGGATTTTGGTGGTTTTTGATGCGAGGTTGATCACTGCCAATGTCGTAGAATGTTCTTAGAAAGAACGTGTTAGTAATTTGAAATCATTTATTTCTTCACATGTCAAGAACCATTTTGTTCAAAACCGCACCCTTCTTCTTGTGTTTTTGACCTCTGACTGTGTGGGTTTGCCTGTCTTTTCTGTTTTTAAACTACGTAATGATAACAGACTCTCCAACAAAACCATTTTCCCCCGTTTCTTTGACTTGACTCGCTGAAGTTTTTTTGTTTTTTTTGCTAAGGCACCATGCGTCGCTTCAGCAGAGGGTGGATTACTTGGAGAAAATCATGGGTGACTCAGCAGACAAGCACACAGCGCACCTGAAGAAACTGGAGGAGTTAGCACACTGGTGGCTGGTTGTATGGTGTATGTTTGTTTTTGTTTTTCTTTGCGGGGATGATGATGATGATGATGATGATGATGATGATGATGATGATGATGATGATGATGATGATATTATTGTTGATGATGATGATATTGTTGTTGTTGTTGTTGTTGTTGTTGTTGTTGTTGTTGTTGTTGTTGTTGTTGTTGTTGTTGTTGTTGTTGTTGTTGTTGTTGTTGTTGTTGTTGTTGTTGTGTATATAATAGAGCTGGGGTTGTGGTTGGTTGGTTGGTTGGCTGGCTGGCTGGCTGGTTGGCTGGCTGGCTGGCTGGCTGGCTGGTTGGTTGGTTGGTTGGTTGGTTGGTTGGTTGGTTGGTTCGTTGGTTGTGTCTGCTTGGTTTTGTTAGGTTGGTGAAGGTTAGTGGTGATCAGTGATGGTTAGTGATGGTTCTTCGTCAGGAGTTGCAAAGCCACACTGAAGACCACAAGGGTCGACATGCTGAGATGGCAGACCATGTCCAGCGTTTGAAGCAAGAGAAGGACGTTTTTTTTTTGAGATGAAGGGCTGATTCTGTTGAAAAGGGCTGATTCTGTTGAAGTCAAAAAAAGGTGGTGATGAGCTAGTTTGTACAAAAAAAATCTGACTTAGTACAAACAAGTGGCCGAAAAACAGTGTAGCATGAGAATCTAAGGGTACCCCCTCCTAGCTGCCACCCCCTCGTCGAAGGCCCAAATAAAGGCTAACTACCTTAAAGGACAATGGTGGTTAACAATCCCTTCCTAGGGGGGGTTGGCATTGGGGGGTAACATGCGCAGGTCACATGTCTTGGGCGTTCTGCCAACTCAGACCCCTCCGAAGTATCCACAGTCGAAGCGACCGATTTTCTTGGAGTCCAAGAACAACAGAGGGTGGTTTGTCAACCCCAAAATCCCCTGCAGAGCATGATTTTTGGGTGTATCATATCTCAAAAAAGTAGCTGCTGGTTACACCTCTAACTTGTCAAGAATCTGACTCGTTTTTTTCTTTAAAATGAACTGGAAAGTCAGCACAATGGAACTTTTGTTCAGGCTCTGAATTTGGATTCCAGGAGTCTTTGCATAAGCGGCATAGCAATTTCGAGGTGACTTGAGGGGGGATTGAGGGGGGAGGTGGTGTTCCGGATTCGATGAGGTGCTAGACTTGTTGATTGGGTTTGGGGTGGGAAGATGGTCAGGATTTCATTTTTGGTGTTGTGAATTTTACATGTTTAGCCTGGATACAAGATTTACAATGCTACACAAAACTTCATGAAGCTACCTTTTCCAAGGATGAGAATGATGAGAATGATGATGATGATGATGATGATGATGTGTTTTTGGAAGGACATATCTCGCATTTTTTTTTCCAGGCGATTTTCGGTTGCCAGGAACGCCTTCTCTTCCTGGAGCAAAGTCTGGGCGATTCCGCCGATCGTCATCAGAAGGCCAAGCTGCAAGCAACCTTCTTCCGAGTCGTTGGAGTGCAAAACCGTTGGCAAATCAAGAGAGGTACCCTCCAGGGAAGGATCACATATCCCATCCAAACGCACTTTTGAAGATGATTTTCCCAAGGTGAGAAATCTTAGTTCCCTTGGAGGGTAAACCCCAAAAAGGTGGGAAAGAGCTAAGAACAACATCTTTCACACTTGTTGAAACACCTAACAAATCATGTGCTTAGTAAAATGACTCTATTGTCATTTAGGATGGCATGATGGCAATTGCCCTTCCACACCTCACCCTCTGACATCTTAAGGAAGTTTCATCACTACAAAACATCCCCTTTTTCTGGCGTGACGTGTGATTTCAAGACATATGTATGTAATGTATATAATGTGTATATATATATATACACACATACACCGTGGACATTTCAACATGGACCCTTAAAACAAAAACCACTACCTCTCCAAACCAGTAGGTCTTTTTTTTCTATGTCTCTCCGACTCTCCCTTTTGGCGTCGTACGGAAAAAAGAACAAACCGCCGAGCTGAAGAGGATTTGAAAGCGCATAAAGATGCGCAAAGCCAACAACATTCAAGCTTGGAGGCCTGCATCGGCAGCTGAAGCTAAGCAGCAGCTGGGTTCCGCTGCTTAACCTGCAAGACAATTTGAGATGTTATTTTTTTGGATGTATATGATTTAGATGTGTTTTTTTGGGATGAAGGGAAAGATTGAAGAAGTGAGATGAAGTCACAAGAACAGACATCATTTACCATTTATCCATGATTCATTTTTTTAAATTGGTTTCTCCCTTCAATTTCATATGACATCATCTACTTTTCTCAAATCTCTAGCTGAATCTTATAGCTTTCACACTTTCCCCAACAAAAACACACACCCCAGCTCAACCAACTAGCAACCCCAACCTAAACCCAAATGGAGATCCAACTGAACCTTCCCCTCGTTCCGGCCAGGAACGAATGAAGTACATCGAGAAAGTCTTGGGCGACTCAGCGGAAGAACATGCAAAGCTGCTGGCGAAGCAGAAGAAGGAGGGCGGAAGCCGTGGTGGTGTTTTGGAAACCATGTTTTTTTTCAATCCATGGAAGAATGTTGTCTATGATTGTTTTTTTTGTTTTTGGGGGTAACGGTAACACATTGAAAAATATCCCCAAAAGGGAAAAAAAGAACTATCCTTTGAGATATCCTGGAAAATATCGGTCCTTTTGGAGGTTCGCTAAGGGGGATTTGCCATGGATTTCTTTTTCAGGGTGGTATCTGGGACACTTGTCCCCGGTTTTTTACGCAAGGGAGTGCCTATGATCTGGAAAAAAATTGATGATTCATGGGGAATATGGTGGTACCCTTGGGATGGTACCCTTAATAATCAACCCCATATACACCTTATATAATGGATATCTATTGGGTATATCCCCTTCTAAAGGGCTCCTTGGGGGGCTTAAACAGCTAGGGTACCACCCAAGGGTACCAGCATTTTCTCTATGGGTATTGGGTCTCATTTCTTTGTCGGATTGGGTAGTAGGTTGAAGTGCCAGGTGTCTTGGCTATTTTTTTTGGAGCTGGGTGGGGGAAAGATGGCACCTGAATGTGTTATTTTTGCCTTTTTTCCGAGGTTGGGTAGATTTTTGATCCCCTTAAGCTAAGCCATAATTTGTCAAAGAAATCCGTCCACCGAAATAAACAGTTCTACCAAAGGGAAGTGTTTGGAAAGTTTCAGTTTTTTTTTCAGTGGGAGATATGACGACTCCCTTTTACATCTTACACTACCCCTTGTACTTCTAAAACTCCCTAAACTTGTCACATGTGCTTCCACAACATGGCAGTTGGCCACAACCCACGGGTGGATTTTTGGCAGGACTTGGAAGAACACAAGCAGAGCTTCCTGAATCACCAACAGGACTTTGACGATCATCGTACGCAATTGAAGACGCAACAGGCGCTCTTTTGGGGTTTCTTAGTGCTCTGTAACAGCCGAGAGGCAATACAGCATTGCTGGCTGTTACATGTGCATCCTTTGTTGAGATAGATCGGTGTCTTTAAAGGGCACCACTTTTAATCCCCAACGGGTGTTGCCAACCCCATCTCCCCAGCCAACCATCCCATGGTGAACAGAAACATCCACCCATCCGGCCAGGCCATGGTGGAACGCCATGCCACCTTAGAGCAACGTTTGGATTTCTTAGAACAAGCCATAGGTCTGGACCTCAAAGATAAGCAACGAATAAAAGGTTGGAAAAAGTAAATCCCAGATGCTCCATGTTAGAGGGCATATTTACCTACATTTTCCCCCTCAAAATCTGGCCATTTTTAACAGCTAGGTTTTTCAATCATCCATACATATGGAAGCATCAGGGATTCCGAAAAAAATGACCTACATGATTTTTTGGAATCAACTCGGAAATCCAATCGGAATCCAACCCCATTAAAACAGGGAAACCCAATCACCAGTCATCCATGGCTGTCTCACCGGATGGATGCTGAGGCGACTCGGCACAGCATCACATGAAACAATTGCAGGCGCATAAAGTGCCTCGGTTAAAGATGACTTTAGGGGATGGAGATGGGAAAAGGGTTTTTGTATACCCCCCTTTTTGAATGGCCACAACAAAATCAACGGATTCAACGGGGCTTTCCCTGGGGCTTTTGTTGGGCTTTTGTTGGATTCAACGGATTTAAATGGCAACCAAAAAAATCAACGGGGCTTTTGTTGGGGTTATATATATTAGCCTCGAAATAAGTGGAGCTAATCTCGAGGGAACGAGTATCATATTCCCACCGAAAGGGAAAAGGAACATCATCGACTCCAAAAGTAGCTTTTTTGGATGGGATGTGTTAGTTCCCTGGAAGGTTTTTTTTTTTTTGGGGGGGGGCGTTTTTTCGTCATTAAATTTTCAACCCATTTTTGAGGGGATCAAACTTGATGCAAATAAATGTAGGGGTCAATTTGAAGGATTTCCTCTTGTAACTCTGCATTGTTTGGGTTGGTAATTTAATGACCACTGTTTCTGGCACTGCTCACGAAGCAGTCAATCTGAGTGGGGTTTTTGCATTTGACGCGATTTTTTGGAGCCCCGCCATTCGAAAAAAAACAGGAAGATGTGTTGTTTATGTTTGTGTGCGGACGTTACGTATGAAGCTTTTTACCTCCCTCGAAGAAACAGCAACAGCACTTGAAAATGATGTTGGTATATCCCATCCCCTTACCGTAGCAGCAAGTGAAGCAACACAACCCCCAAGAAATTTCACATGGATACCAAAAATGGAGATATTCAAAAACAAGGCCACCTTTTTCGAAGCACCATTTTTTGGCATTGGGGGTATCCCATGTTAATGTTGTTGGGGTGTATATATACATTTCTGGTGATCCTTCCATCCATTTCTTGGGGATTTTCCCAGCTTTTGCTGAGGCGGATCTGGATCAGAAACATCAGGATCGTTCACCAAAAGGGAGGGAGGAATGGGAAAGCAGCATTGTACCAAAAACATCCCAAACTTTCTTGGGGTTTCTTCACCACAAGATTGCAGTTTTTATATGCCCTACGTAAGGATGGAGGTAAGAACCCAACCCCTGCTGCTGTTTGGTTCCTGGGAATTTTCGAAGATATGAGGGCGGGGAACGGGATATCCTGTTTCAGGCGCATTCTTCCCTGGCGGAGCGCGTGGAATATATGGAGAAATGGTGAGAAAACCCAGTTTGCTGCACAAGAGATCCATCATCATCATCATCATCATCATCATCATCATCATCATCATCATCATCATCATCATCATCATCATCATCATCATCATCATCATCATCTTCTACTGCCTGATGGACTACCACAACACCTTCCATGAATGGTTACAAAATGAAGTCTTGTCAGCATGTGGTGCTAATGTTAATTGAAGAGGGTGGGTCAGCTGCAAATGCGGCTCTGTATGGGTTTAGCTTGCTGCATAAGCTCTTTGTCTATCACATTTTACTTCAGTTCCAATACGTTTTTGAGAGATACGATTGTTTTCGGTCCTGTTTCAAACTGACACCACAATCAGATTTCACTTTCATTTGAACTCCCAAAATATGGTATCATCTCCGTTACAGAATTGGTATTCCGAGCTTCACATTCGATTTTGAATGTTGAATGGATCACTTTTTTGTTACGGACTCCAGGAAACGATCACACATACCCCCTGAAAAAAGGGGCTCCCCAATAGGAAAGGATCGTATTCCAACCTTCCATTTTTAGGTGCTACAGTATGTTAGTTCCCTGGAGGGTAGATGATCTGATTTCCCTTCATGTTTTTGGGCCCCTGAGGTTCGGTGGTTTGCCAGGCTTCTCGCCTCCCGAGAGGTACAACACGAAAATCAGCTGGAAAGCAATGGGGAAAAGTTTGAGCCATGCTTAGGGAGCCATATGTTGACCCATCAAACATGACAGCCATGTTCACAATTGAAATCACCATTTTGAGGGGAAAATATACTGATTTCTTACTGAAACAAGAAAAATCTTCGGTAGATCCTGAGGAAAATTTGACCTCCCAAGCAAAATGATCTGATTGGTCGTCCAAGAAATCCCACATCCAAAAACATCCAAAAAAAATCCGAGTAAATTTCAAAAAAGAAAAACTCCCCAACAAAAAATCAACAAACATCTTCCACAATTTAAATCTTGTTTCCGCCAAAAAACAAGACTCTTGAACACCTCTCAAAAAAGAGAACTGTTGTGTATCTATCCGTTTTTTTCCTTCGCTTTTTTAACTGGGCTGAAAAAAATTGGGTGTTTCCAAAAATAGGGGTTTTACCCCCAAATCATCCATTTTAATAGGGTTTTCCATTATTTTAAACCATCCATTTTGGGGGATATGTACCCCTATTTTAGGAAACATTCATTTAGACCTCCCAAACAGGTCACCGTCACAGCCAGGCTTGCAGCCCCACCACGATCACCTTGGTCGGAGGTGCCTCGTGGCAGTCCTGGGATGTCCAAGCTCAGCTTTGGATATCCGACGGAACCGACCTTGAAGTGATGACCTTTTTTAAAGGGAATCATCCTTGTTGTTTTTGGGATGATGATGATGTGGATGTATAGGTGATGTTGATAGATATATATATATATGTAATGTATATATATATATACATATTATATAATATTATATATAATTATATGTGTACATTGTTTTTGTTTGTTTGGTGTTAAAATGAATAAATGGGATGATAAGATGCAAGATATTGATGTATACTTATCTATATTTGTATGACACAAATTGCTGGGAGCTTTGGAATACGCAAGAATACAGAATCATGACAGTAGAACTCTCCATCTATCTACGTTGCATGAGGTCCACAAAACCGACGTTCCCCCTCCCAGGGCTAAAATGCCTTTCATCGTTTCGGGGAGTGTCGAAGCCGACCAATAAGAGAGGAACTTTTTGGGTGTGCAGCGTGGAGAATGATGTATGAATCCATGCTCCAAGCATCATGTAGAGTTTTTAATTGTTGGAAAACAAACAGATTGAGGTTTGTTTCAGAAGGACAACATTTTCTATGGGGATCATATCACTACATAAGCATTTGAGGCTTTTGAATGCTCGAGTTTTCAAGATGCCGTGGAAAGGTAATGATTCCTCCAAGTCTGTTTTTTCTTTTCAGCCTTAATTTAGTGAGAAAAGGACAGAGAGCTTGCAGCAGTTACACCCAGAGAGTTCTTGAACACTCTAACACTGTAGCAGTTTGGTGAGCTGGACAGATTTCTCAGCAGAAGGATTGTTTTGAGAAAACAAAGCAGCTTACACTTAGATTCTCATCAGTATTCTGAAGGCCCCATGTACCAAGACATGTTCAAAACTCAGATTCAATCTCTCTGTGTCCAGCCCACTATGGTCAATGTCACCAAACCCTTGGTTGCGGCAACGGGTCGCTGAAGCTTGTTGTTCTTTTGGGTGGTTTGCGTTGTGTTTGGCGACTTGAAACCAGGCGGTGTGACAAGGCAAGGCAGATCAAAATACGAAATATATATATATATAGATATATTAGTTTTTTTTTGTTTGGCCGGAACTCTTTTGTGAGATCTTTTTATTTTGATTTTGGGGGCTTAGATTTTGTAGATTGCCGGGTTGCATCACAGGTTCAAGAGGGAAACTTACCTTACCCAAAATCTACCATCAATGGTTTGACACTGATATTAGAACCTCTTGTGTAGGGAACTATTCATAAGTATATATTTATACCCATCCGCACAGAACTACACTACTCTCTATTATCCGATGTACTTTTCTTGCCCCCCACGGAAATCTCAATCAACCAAACCAGTATCAGTATCATGTTTCTTTTTTGTGTTTTCGAAGGCACAAATTGCTTCCCTCGGCACCGGTACCGCACCAAGTTGTACCATCGACAAAAACCCACTATAGGAACATTCGGAATGCCTGATACGACAGAACCGCGGCGAAGAGCGCTGCGAAAAAATGGCGATCCAAACGCAGCGGTCGCGGCACCAAAGATATTTTCTTGGGAGTTATCATAACTTCTGAATATGAGAGGATTTTGCTTCACTTTCTTGAAACATACCAGATCCCAGAGTTTATTTCGGGTCTTTGGGTGTTTTGAGTGGAAGCTACCGTGGAGATCTATGAATCTATGGCGGTATTGTAACACCTCTCTGCAGCAGTCGTTGATGTTCGTTTTCACTGTGAATTCTTGGCTCAGTTTCACACAAAGCATGTGAAATAAGCTTAACGTTGTTGTGGTCATAGGTGATACATCACCGAAAACTAACATGATAATAATGGAAAACCATAATTTTCAATAGGATATACTATATACACATCTTCAATCATTTTTCATTGTCATGTTAGTTTTTCGGGTATATATATTTGGATCCAAGATCCACTGACTTTAGGTTTTGCACGTATGATTTCTCAAAGGTTGGAGATTTACATGGCCAGTTAACCAGATATTGCAGCGATGATGCGGCCGCAAGATAGGCACGGGCCTGTTATGACACGGGTGAGCCTTCAAAGATAATGAACTTGAGATACAGTATGATGGTTTTCAAAAGGAGCCTGACAAGGAAAAACCCAACTTTTCCGCAACGAGGTGATTTTGGAGTGCAAGAAGTAAGCGAACACAAATCTTTCAACTGACTTGGCTCAAGAGGCAAGATTTAGACTAGGCTGACGCAGATTGTGATTCAGGTTGAGCACCAGCTCCCATTTCCAAGGTCACATGTATCATGCCCTTAAGTGCTGTGGCCGCAGTGGCCGCCATCATATCCCCCTTGAGGACGATACATAACTTTTTTGCATCACAGGAGCCTAGGAGTCAGCAGAACCTTGTGCAGTATGCCAATGGAGTCATCGATGCCCTGTGGAAATCAAACATGACCTACAACGATGCTGAAAGCCATCAAACGACATGCAAGTCGTCGAAGCGCTTGAAAGGAAATGCTCCTCCTCGCATGCTGAGCAGCCAAAAGCCGAGTTCCAGAACCGGTCATCCAGAACCGCTCGTTGCTGCGGGTGGACGGCAGCGCCACGAGTTTGTCGTTGCATCCTGCGACGGCAGCGCCCCGGAATCTTTAAAGTGTCACTTCGCGATGATCAAAGCTTCGAAGGAATTCGAAAATCATTCGGATGTGGGCCTTGGCTGTTTCTGGAGCATCATTCAATGTTGCGAAGGTAGTAGATCACGATATATGAGGAGATGGTGACCCCACAACATAAGTTGGTCAGGCATGATGGGCTACATTAAAAAAGCCGCACCAAAAGTTGTGATTGCTGAGAATGTAAAAGGCATCACAGCAAAAAATGAGAAAAAGGAACCGGTGATCAATCATGGCAGAAAAAATGAGCAAGGCAGGTGACTATTTTGAATCCAAGATGGTCACCTGCCTTGCTCATTTGCTCTGCCATGATTGGTCACCGGTTCCTTCAAGGAGAGAGTGATCACCAATGCAAAGCTTGAATCCATCAAAAAGTTCATAGGAGCCAAAACTCTTCACCTCAGGACAAGACGGCTTTAGAGGACCAGTGAGCCCCGCATTGGCTCGGGGCAACCTTTGCCACTAGTAGTGGTTTTAGATTTGTCAGAGAACGCTGGCTCCAGCATGTTTAACTGTTTAATTCAAGAATAGCCACGCAACTACAAGTACACTCCTGAAAAAAAAAGGATCGCCTCCAAAAATCAAGTCATAAAGGATGCACCTTTCAAACCCTATTTTGTTCCATTGGCGAGCCGTCAATTGACAAAGACCCGTAGGAGGTATGACAACATTGCTGACAGGGAAAAAACCGCCACATGTACCTTCGTGGGCGTGATTTATCTTTTGCAATCAGCAACAATGCTTTTGAAAGAAAAAGATTGGCTGGAAACAACAGAACAAAAAACCGGAGTGTCTTCCTTCAATTAATCATCAACATAGATGTTTTCAAATACACATATACGTATTTGTATACATACGTATCTTTATTCATAGAGGTACAGATAAATATGTACATACCTAGAACCCAACTGACCTCTATTTTTGAAGGTCAACCCTCCAAAACAAGGCCTTTTCCTATCAAAACAAGGGTCATTTGGGTTTTAGGTAAATATATTTATTTATAGTGTATACATACACAGACATGAAAACAGTTGCCGGGCAGGTCGCGATTGGCACAGGTGAAGCTGATGCTGTCACTTGTTTTTTTCACAACCGATGGGTTGAGTGACGACATGTGGGAGCTGCAGAACCAATGGGAAGTTCACCCCAAAGAAACACCGTTTTATTGGGGAAATGTAGGTGAGATGAGGATGGGTTGGAAGAGTTTCAAGATTTGAGAGATTTGATGTTCAGGAGATGAAGATGAGGAATTTTACAAGGATGAAGATGATATGAGCATGAATATCATCCAATGTATGTCTACCACGGCATTGCCATTGACAAAAAAACTCCATTTAAAATCAGCGTGTCACTGCAGCAAGAATCCCAGGCGACAGCAAGAACATTTGGATGGGGTGATGCTAATGGTGGCCTGGTATGTAGGTGTCCTCAGAGCTTTTCGGGGAAGGCTCTCAGAACTCTGTGGTTGCCTCACTCAACAGTTTTTCAAACAAACTATCAGTGAAATGGCTTGAGGTTCTCTTGTCGTTCATCTTTAGATGTTGTTGTCCATTCTTTCTTTGGAATGGCAAGGGAAGGATGCAAATTGGACTGCAACTCTTCCTGTAGAATTGCATGTTGTTTTGAGTTTTCTACCCTCTCTTTTTGTAGGTCCGTTTACTTTTTGAAGCAGAGAAGTAAATATCTACCCCAATAAAACAAACACTTTCCGTCACCAAAAACTTGAGGTTTGGCGTGAACGAGTAGTGTGGTTGCAGGCGGACTGTTGGCTTGGCGGGTGATTTTTTTTCGGGTACCTGAAGTCTGTCGGATCGGCAAAGCGATGTCGTTTTTGGGTCAGCAAAATCCACGGTGGCCCGGGGGTGGGTCAACAGTAGATACTGTATGACCCCAAAGGTAGAAATCATTGGAATTCAGATTACTTTATTGATTTATCAATTTGATCCATGGTTTTATAGATAATACGATTTTGGAAAATTTGTACGCTTTCCTTTCAAGAATATTCGGAAATAATAGACATATTCAACAGTACTTTTACATTTGATGTTGAATAGACATTTTACATTCAACAGAACTGAAATAATTGAGCTAAAGAGGATACTTCTTGCAAAAATGCACAACATACGAAAATTTCAAATTCATCTTCTGTTGCATCGCTTGTTTCAGTATTTGATGGGTATGCATTTTCAATACATATCAAGGTTTCCCAGAAGGATTTAGTTAACTGCTATTCCTATCACAATTCATTTATGATTGTTTCCATTTTTTAAATTCACAATCTTTTAGATATTTTTTGGGATGGTCCCCTCCAGAAACAGTGACAGGACTACATTTCTTTAAAGCCCCATCAAAAATCCCAACCCTTAACGTTTCATTTAGCCACCAAAAAGAGGGGGAGTTCGCATCCCTTCGGGTTCCCGGACGTCGTTGGTTTCCCACCAGACTTGCACCTCTTGGACGTGCAAGTTTGGTTGCTGGGAATCTCAGCAATGAAAAGAAAAACACCGAGGAGGGATGCAACGGAAAACAAAAACAGGTTGGAACTCTTTTTTAAAGGTCATGAACTCAGGGATGAAATGGATTTGCTGTTTTTTTTGTGGAATTTCATGAAGATTTCATTGACCCTCAAGTTACATAACACATGCCAGTGTGTTTCAGTAGGTTGAGGTCACAGAGAACAGTGACGACACACGCCTTAGTGAGAAGAATATTGGATTCCTTTCCCACAAACTACAGATTAACATGGAATTTGGCTTGAGGAATGATGGAATTGAAATTGTGTTTTTTTAAAATCCTCCGATAGCGGTTGGAACACAATATTTTGCTGGTTTCTTGCAGCAAAGCTGAAAGGTGTTGGTGAATCGTATTCATGATGCCACTACAAGATGATTTCAAACAGTTTTTCTTATCATACCAGTGTGGAAATGATGCGATTTGATGAATTGAAGAAACTTATTTTTTGGTGCCTGCCTGCAACCAGAAAGCATGGATGGCTGTCCGTTTCTTGTCTTGTCTTGGTCTAGGTCGCCCTTCAGTGCTCTTGGCCGTGCTACAAGAATGGCGCTGTGCTGTGACGCTGGGTCGACAAGTGGGAAACCCAGTGAATGAATTGGTGGAGGGAGGGGTTCTTATTGTTGAACAGTGAGACTTTTGGGAAATCACCATAACGGCATCCCAATGAGTTTTGGCCGAAACATTGACGCATCTTTTAGGTGCTTTCAGGAAATTGATGTGAATTTTGTAGATTTTTGCTTCGCAATTCCAAGCACCACTTGGATCATGTTACGACTCCCCACCACCGCTGTGTAGGGCCACCCCGTCACTTAGATTTCTCCACCAACTCACTTGCCGCTGGCCGCTGTCGTTCATTGCCAGGAGGCGATCCAAGCGGAGCTTAGAAGCGTACATGGCAGCATTGAGCAGTGCAGCAAGGTGGGGAGGAGAGTTGGTGGAAGCTATGGGAAACCTATGGGGAACCTATGAGAAACCTATGGGAATACTCAAGGAGGATGATTTTTTCTTGGAACCCTATGGGTGGTTTGTCTTGTTTCCTTTGTTTTGGGGGGGTTTGGAGAGGAAGTTTTTTTTTTGGGTGGGAAGATGGGAAGATGTTGGGCATTTTTGGTTTAGATTAGAACATGTTGGGGAAAAAAACTGAGACGTGGCAGCAAAGTTTCACCAGATGTGAGGTGTTGGGATGGTATTTTTTTTGCATGGTGAAATCATAGTTGCAGTTTGATAGGAGTGCAGGTCTCCTTCATGTCGTGATACACTCTGTAAATTGAACATAGACGAACATAGATACAAAAAGAATGTGGTTTGGTGAAAGGGGTAACTCCTCTAAGATATGATAGTTTAAAGTAGCTTTTTGTATGTATCTTATATTTCAGCGTACTAAAGTCTTGAACGTTTCCAACGTGGAGTTGGTGGGAACAACCTTCCCAGCAGTCTGTGTTGCCGATCGTCGATCCGTTGCTGAACAAATCAAAGGCTGAAGTGGAAGTCGTTGGGAAGGTGAAAGAATCTTGGCCCACAAAAAACAGGCTGCAAGAGTGCAGCTTGACAATATACGGTAGGACCGTAGGGAAAACCCTAGGTCTGTGTCGCTTATGACCCTCCCAAGACGTCAATTTTTATGAATATTTTCCTTTGCATCCACAGTACCATATACGGGGTACTGTGTACGCATATGATATGTATATGTCCTATATATATATATATACACATACGTTTCAGTATCTGTATATCCAAGGATTCGTTTTTTTTTAAAGCACTTGTACATCCACGTGATGGTGCTGACCCTTTCTGTACATCAGAGGAAAGAGGGGAAATGTGCATAATTTTCTCGATATGTTAAAACATACACACGAAATCGCTCTGTATCTATGGCCATATGAGGTGAGTATGAGGTGAGTGCACGAGTAGGGGGCAATTCTTGACTATTATTTCAATGGGATCCAGGGTGGTAGAATTTGATACAAACAAGTCACACAGATATTGGAAATGACTCAGCCAGGTCTGTATATACAACCTTGAAAATTTTAGCGATACCAACAAATTCTGCATTGTTTAAAAACCGTACCTCCTGTCAAATGTGGCCATTTTTGAGGCATCTATCTTGAATTTTCAGAGTACTAAAATCTTGAGCATTTCCAACCCGGAGTTGGTGCAAGGAAACTTCCGAATTGTTTATATAGATATAGATTTCAGGTGGTACAAAATTATCTAGATATTTACATTCCCTGACACTGAAAATAGGCCATCCCAAACGGAAATGTCATCTTCCAACCATCCATTTTCAGGGGCGAGCTGTTAGTTTCAAATGTAAATCTCAAAGGGGATATGATATACTCAGTAAATACCCACTACATAAGCTGTATATGGGTTTGATTATGAAGGGCCCCCCATCCCAAGGGGCCCCCAACCATTTTCCCCTGTTGGTTGGCTTCCAAATCATTCTGGGCCAAGGATCAGGGTGTGCGTCAGTTGCAGCAATTGCACAATGCCTTGCATGGGAAGGATCTTCAGAGTCTGAGGCGATTAGTGGAAAAATGGGGTCATCTTCAGCATCATCACTGATGATGATGCCGACGACGACGACAAGATGATAGTGACAACAATAGTGTTTTGATGGTGATTAATGATCGAACAGTACAAAAAATGATAGATTTTTGGGATGATAATGATAACAGTACAATAACGAGGCCCATCATCACCCTCACCCTTTGTAGTCCACCCTGGGTGTATTTACACACATCACCACCCCAACTCAACCCTTAGAGGATATCATCAATATCACCACCCATCACTGACAGACTCCAGGCGTGCGATCTTTGAAGCCTGGTTGCATTGGACTTTGGCACAAAATCATCAGCACTTTTGCCGCCAACGCAGGCGATTTTGAAAACCGAGGGGTTGCTGCTGCAACCAGGGGAAACAACGAAGCATAAGGGGTCAAAGAAAAGGGTGATGGATGATATAGATGAAAGAACACATCATTTTGAAGATGCATGATGAAGATTTGAGGTATGTGCTTACCAGCAAGTGCCAAAGGGTATCTATCCCAATGCTTTTTGTGTACTTGTGTTTGTAAAGGTGCAGGCTTTAAACAGAATGGAGATGCCCAACGAACACGTACTTTCTATGATTCTGAGTCATTTTGAAACTTGGGGCCAAGACCTTGAGATAAA
Source organism: Breviolum minutum Mf 1.05b.01 (assembly GCA_000507305.1). NCBI lineage: Eukaryota > Dinophyceae > Suessiales > Symbiodiniaceae > Breviolum > Breviolum minutum. Next base: position 59,992 of record DF241123.1, read on the forward strand.
AGGGGTCCAACGAACTGTTTGGTGGTTTAGAATCCTAAAATGAATGGGTGTTTCCAAAAATAGGGGTGTTTCCCCCAAAATGGATGATTTATAATGGAAAACCCTATTAATCCATGGATGATTTGGGGGGGGGGTTCAAAACCACCATTTTTGGAAACATCCCAATCAATCTCCTGGGGATTTGTTGAAGATCCCAAATTTGGATTGACATCTTCTCTCACCTTCCAGCCAACTCAATGAATCAAATCTCTCCATTTTTTATTGGTTTCCCCAACAAGAAATGGATATTTTACGAATCCCGAAAACTTTCCACATTTTGAAGCCCAAGAATTCTCTGGCATTTGGATATAGATGTTTCTCCGAATTTAACATGGGGGGCATCTCATTTTCACCAGCTGTTGGATTGATAAATCGACTTCTTGGGGGGGGGTAGCCATTACAGAAATCCTGACCACCAGCTATACAACACAAACTATATATAACTGTTGTTTTTTGAAGGTCTGGATGAATATCGAATCGCGACGTTTAAAAGAAACAGATGGTTTTGACACCTCTGATACTCTCAAATCATCGAATTATACAGTGAATCTATAGTTACTGTCCTTTTTTCCCCAAGGCCCATTATGTTTTTGGTACGTTCAAATCTCCCAAGATATGTAAAATCGAGCTGTGAGCATCCACCCAATCGTCAACTTCCAGTTACGTGGCAAGGCATCAGCTATGCCACAGCCTGGCACGACCTCATTTGTTACGTTGTGGACGTCGCGCTTATGGGGCTTGGAAACAACAGGTGAGCGGAGAAAAACTCCTTGAAATGCTGGTTGCTTAAGATGGTTCCACAGGGTTCAAAGTTGCAACTTTTGAACAACGCGTATATCCTGAGAGAAAACTAACATGTCCCCTAAAAAGGGACTATCCCAAACGAGGACATGCATTTTCCAAGCATGGATTTTCAGGTGCTATGTGCATTTATCGGTGGGAGTATCTGGTGGGTGACAAAATTAATGGATGGTACTCAGTTTTTTTTTTTTTACGAAGATGGAATTCCGCGCCACATCTATTTTGGCTTCAAGGAAAAAACCCATGTTTTTTTGTTGTAGACCTTGAGATGCGTTGCATTGAAAGGTATCCTCTTCAGAGGTTCCCACAAAAAATACTACTGCAAGCAAGTATATAAGTATTTGTTTTTGGGTCGGTAGATTTGACGATCGTCAGTACATGGTCACGGAAGTTTTTCAACTTACCCCAAACACCAAGCATGAACATTAACACCACCACCTCCAAACTCCCCTTGTAGGTGTTGGAGTCTTTGGAACTTAAAGGTGCCAGTAGACTCTTCTTGAAGTTCAAGTTACTTCATCAAGGTGGGGGAAAACGACCAATGGAAAGCTGAGTTGGGTTTCCTGGGGTTGGAAGACCTTGGTAGCTGGTTGCCTCGATAATAGGGGGGTTTTCGAACTTGATTGAAGGTGGTGAAAGTTGTGATTGCTTAACAAAAAAGGATTTGGGGTGTTTATGTTGGTTGGTTGTTTTTTTGTTTGGAATGTGTGTGTGTTTTGAAGCTCCGCATTTTTTTGCTTTTTTTGTTTGAAAGAGATGAATACGAGAAGCTTCATTTTTTTTTAATAGGTGGCAAAGATGCCGGTGAACATCATATTTTGTGAAAATACATCCTGGTCATCAGACATACTCAAATCAAATATATCAAATATGATTTCAACATAAGCAGTGAAACATGCCTCAAAAATTCAGAGCTGTTGACGAAACTTCCATGAATCGATGCATCAAAAAGGCCTCACCCTGGATCATCACCTGGATCAACATGTGACCTATGGTTCTTAGTGAAGTTTCAAGCAAAAGAGAAATCTACTTCTGAAACAAAAAATCGCCAAGGTGAGCATGTTTTTTCCCAGAAATCTATCCAACAAAACAGCAGGCCATTGTTTTTCACCCCCCTTGTTTTACACGGTCGTTTCATCCCGTGTTTGTCCACTATGGAACCTCACACAGGTAGCTGTGATAAGGACTTCCTGCACGTCATCTTAATGCGATGGATGCAGCTGATACGGCCCAGGTCCGCGTATTTTGAGCGGCCATTTGGGCCTTGAAAGGAGAGAAGTATAGCGGGTAAGACCTGCATAAATGGTGGAAACATATGGAAAAATCATCATCACTACTTTTGGGGCCCTTTGTTACCCTTTATGATCTATTTTTGACAATGTTTTGGCAGGACAGAAAGTATAGCAGCTTTTTTTTGGTAGTGGATGCTGGGGATTTGCTTTGTACTTTTGCGAAGTAAAACAATGAAACTCCTTCAAAAAGTTGTACGCCTTTTTTTTGGTTGCAAAAAGGAAACACCAAGAACCATCTTTCAATCCCATCAGAGTTTTTTGGAACCTAAAATCTCCTAAAAGTCCACTTCCCAAAAACCTGATCCCCCCAAAACCTGAAAAATCTGGATGTCTATGTCCAGCTACCAGCCACCAACCCGCTGTAGGCGGCGTATGGGTTGTTCCTTCTCCTGGCAACATGCATGGCAGCTCCTTGGAGTCCGGGAGAGCCAGTTTTGCCGGCAGAAACCACTGGTGGTTTGAAGGGTGGGGTCAACGTTGATGATCCCTAAGGCGCAACAGATCTTCGCTGCGGATCAACAGTTGTGGGTCATTGATGTGCCAGGGAACACCCAGTTTTTGTGTTTTTTTCTTGGGGGAGGGGGGGGTGGAAATGGAGATCTTGAGTGGTGAGAGTGAGATTATTTTTGGTGTGACATGATTTTAGTGATGTTATAACGACATTCCTGATCCATTGCACTAAGTGTTACTATGTTTTGGAGCATATCTGAAAAGGTACCAAGACTTCAGTTTTTTTTCCCAACCTTTCCCCCCCATTTTTTGGAGATGCAAGAGATCAACTTTGTGGTGAGTTTTGTTGGAAATATACGTTGGATCCTATTCCCCCAACCAAGTAACAGTGGCAAATCAAGGTTTATTTATAGTGATTCCCGGTTGCCTAAAAACATGTCATGTCATCCTGGCGGGTGACTGGCATCCTGGGTGACGGTTGCATCAGCAACTTGAGGTTGAATGCATGGCATGCAGCCAGGGACACCTAGAAGTGATACCTGTCGGTGGTGATTAGTGGTGATGAATTGAACATATAACTTCATCTGGCGTCACTACTCATCAAGCGATACTATAAAGGAGGTAGTCGCCACTGAAAGCAGCTGGCGAACGAACAATTGTGTGTAACCACCAGGTGGTGGAACAAAACTTCTTTTGCAACACAACTTGTGGTTCAAAATGGAGCTTCATTGTTGACCTTAAAGACGTTCAACGGGTTCAACCCCTGCGTCAGCGTATGATGAAAATCCACACTTGCAGGTTGTAGATCTGGTGAAAGGGACAGCAGCAATGGAGACATTGAAGCAGAGGCGAAGGGGAAATCTCGTGACTCAATGAGACTCCGGAGGCAAAAAAGCAGAGATGTGTACTAACAAGCCAGCAACTTTTGAAGTAACCAACCGGAAAAATTGAATCAATGTTGATATACATCAAAAATTCTCTCATATGGTTGTTTTTTTGTTTAAGAACAACTTGCCCACATTTCTCACGTGTCAGGCACTGCCAAGCTGAAGTTCAAAGAAGGAAACTTCAGGTGTGATGATGTGCCAGTTTTAAGGGGTCACGGTTGTCAGCGTCAGCCATGGGGGATTCAACCAACGAAAAAACACATAGAATTTTTTTACCAAACAAACCCAACCTAGCAGCTATGATTTAGCTGGTTGGTGTTTTCAAACCTTTTTTATTTTCACCCCGAAACCCTGAGGAAAAATCATCCAATTGGACGAATCATATTTTTCAGGTGGGTTGGTTCAACCACCAACCAGTTTAATGATTGAGAGAAATCAATCAACAAAAAAAAGCACCCAAGGCTTTTGGGACTCCATCTGCTGTTGCACCCAGGCATGTCGACAGATGATGGATCTCACGGTCCACGTCGAGCTTACCAGTTGGGGGGGCCGAAAGAAAGGAATATGACGAAACACACGGAGGCAGTGGAGAGGGTGTGTTGTGAACATGGAATGAATTTTGTAGAAGATGATGTATGATAATGATATATGTAGGTACAGTGTATATGCTGTATATGTATATATTATGGTATACAAGATATGTTTTTTCATGTACGTTATTTGAGATATTGTATTACAATATTTGATCAGTGGATATGTATAGAGATATCTATATCTATAAATATGATGTACGAAATATGATGTTTGAAATTCGATTTTGATAAGTGATATAGAATACTTGCCGAGTACGATATTTGATTTTTGACAATATACATTAAGTGGCGTTGAGCATCGTGGGATGTTACATGTGACCACTAGGAATTGGTTCATGGTGGACTTGAGTAGTAAAGATGCCCCTGGAACAAAAACCGTGAAAGAAACCATGTTGGAATGATTAAGATCAAAACACACCATCATTCGGCACTGGATGGGGATATTTTCATATATTTTCCATATCAACTTGTACAGGATATTGTTCATCAATATTTAACATGTCAACGAAATCAGTCAAGGTTACTACTATTAAGAATCATGAAGCAATTTGAAAAAGCTCCAAGTTGAGTTTCCCAATTTGATTTGCCCATGTTCCACTGAACCCAGGATTTTGTTTCGTGACAGCATTGAAGTGACTGGATTTTTTTTCCCAACGATTCCTGGTGTGTTTTGATGTTACTATGGCAAGGTCACTTGTTGACTCACTGTATGGTCGCTTGGAAGGAGTTTTGGTTCGGGCTTGCTCAGCTTGTGGTGTTTGAAACTGATGGATACAGATGGGCAATGTATGCAGAGTTTCAATAGATGAGTTGTTGTATCGATAGGCCCGTTTCAGAATGAAATACATTTTTTATTTGTAGATATTCCCGACATTTCGGTAAAGTACTGAGGTTGCCTTGCAAAACCTACTGAAAATGGATTTTGCTACTGGATTTACAAGAACGGAACAAATCCACAAGGAAGAACTCTGATGAACTTGGAAAGATCAACTGATCAATTTACCTGGTAACGCTGTGGGGCCTGGCAATTGGAATTGGATGAACTGAAATCATTCCTTTCATTGTAGGAGTCAAGAGAAGGCATAAAAACCACCATCCATTCATCAGTGGCTAAAGTTTTTTTCTTTTTCGGATCATTCAGATATCATGTAGGAAAGGCATATGAATACTTGTGTCAATCTCGATTGAATTCCAGTTGCTACCAGCACCTCAAATCATCCCCAATCATTGACATCAATACTCAAAAACTGATTTGCACTTTACTGTTGGGACATCAACATTTGTAAGTAAAAAAGCAACAAAAAACAGCCATTTCCCCTCCTGTAAAAATGGTGAAAAAAAAACGTCACCCATAAATCCACATCATTCTTTTCTGAGGCTGCGTGGTTTCGCAAAGAGATCGCTTGAGCACTCCACCGAAGACGAGGTGCTTCGACGGTGGAGAAGGAGAATTCGGATCATTGGAGTTTTTGAAAAAACTCGATTTCTGAGAGTTCCAAAAAACTCAAAAAATTGAAGCGTCAGGTATGATTTTGAATTTGTAGATGATTCAGTTTTTACTGCGACACGTTTTTTTTCTGAAAAACAGCAAGGAATTATATATAACCAAATAGATGATTTAGAAAGATGGTTGGACGAAGAATGATCAACAGCTTTCTTTTTGACTGCATCTTGTGTATTGAAGCAATGTTGACAAGGCCAAAACACCTTCCGGCACATTTCCAATCTAGCTATTTTGATTCAGTAAATGCCATGTATTGCGTTTTGATGTCCGTTTCTGTGGAATCAGTCTGGCGATCTTCAAGCCTGCCGAAGCTGTTTCTGCTTGAAAGTTAGGAGGTGATAGAATCTCATGCAAACAAAACCAACGAAAGTAGTTGAAATGATAATGGTTCCAATGTTGCTATTAAGGTGTCTTACAATTTTGGAAGGAACAATCAACAAGTCCGAGTCTTAAGGCTTAAGTATCCCCCTTTCATATTTTGTTTCGAGCTTCTTCCCATAGCTTCCAAACCTCACTCATGATATCTACAGACCAACCCCATCTCAAGAAATCCCCAAAAGAGCTCACCACAGCACTCGACGTTTTTTCGTTGAAAAAAAACCATAGCACCCGCGCCATCCCATCGCTCATGGGGCCGGCCCTCGCTGTGAGGTGAAAAGGTGTTCTGGGGGGGGGGGGAAATTTCCAAGTGACAAGTTTGGTGTCTGAATGTTGCCTTTTACTTGGCTTAGGTGGTGGAGTCTATGATTTTTTTTTGAATAAGAGATAACAAAAATAGGAGGGATCATGAAACACCGAGGGGATTTTTCACTTGGGATCAATAGCTAGTCATACAGTTACGGTGTTTTTGAACTCCCCCGATTCTTTTTCATAGGGCAGACAGTGGCCACTTTTGTTTTTCTCGTTTCAACGCTTTTCGTTGCATCCAGGTTGGCTTGGTTTTTTGGGTCCAGGTTGGTTGGTTGGTTGAAGTTGAAGTTGAACCTTCCTAAAAGGTGACTTTTTTTAAAACAACATCCGGGTGAAGTGAAACAAAAGTTGAAGGTTTCAAAAGGCCGGAAGTTGAACCTTCAAAGGGTTGAAGTGAAACCAAAAAAAAGCAGAACCGTTTCTTGTTTCTTGAGCTTTCTAGTTGGAAGAGAACCGTTTTTTGTTTTTTTGTCTCCGTTTCCAGCTAGAAGAGTTTGTTTTTTTTCGACCAGATTTATTATACTGACCCGGAAAAGCATCGAAGGATACCAATGTTCCCTCCCGTGCTTTTTGGAAGCTAAGTGGTGGTAAAGGTTACGTAGTGGTTTGCAAAGTTACCAGGCCATCAAAAAGCAGATCGCTCAATATCCTCATCAACTTGGAACTTCCAGTGCTTCGACACCATTTCCCCCGAAACACTTCCTTGAGTCGCCAGGCCATGCTCGATGGAGAGGAAAAAACCGCGCTGGGGTTTGCTGCGTCTGCTGCGCGCCAAGCGACAGCGTCGTGCTGTTGCTGCGCGCAGGGAAGAAGAACTGCTTCCACCTCCAATGGAAACCTTTGAGCCACCACCTTTGCCCTGTGGTGGATGCTAGGGTTTGCGATTTGGAAAAGATGGAGGAAAGAAGACAGAAAAACAATGAAAAACATAGTACCGACTTTTTGCAGACTTTTTCAGATAATCTGAAACATTTGATTTCCATTAGATAAAAAAAACTATGCAAGCAAAAGTCTTGTGCATTCCCCTAAGACGACACATTTGGAGAAAAATCTCCACTGGCGATGTGGCCTGAGGATATCTCTTGCATTTGCAGATGGCCGAAGCCCAGAATGGTCTCGAGGCGTTTCACCAGACGCACAGTCAGTTGGAAGGGTGGAACACCATGAGACAAGTGGAAATGGGGCTCCCAGGAATGGATGGTCAGTAGATTTTTTTGTGAAAACTAACATGTCCCCTTCAAAATAGTGCATGGAATAAATCCGAAATAGCTCCTTTCTATAGAACATGTTAGTTTGCAGGGGTGTAGATGTTAGATGATATGAGAGGGTTCTATTCCTTTTTCCGGGGGTAAGTTTGGCATTGTGTTTTCTAGTGGTCTCACTATGATGAGTGCTAAGGGAAAGGCTTGCCTGGAACTGGCTGTAGCCTCCACAGGATCCTGACTCAAAGTTTTTTGAAAACCTTCAAATGGCTGGAAGACCTTACACAACGTCACCCTAAAAGGTAGCTAGGGAAGGGAAATCCTCTTATTTCAGGGAAATCCAGGTTGGTGAAATATTATGATTTGGCCAGATATATCACTGTACATATATTTGATACTCATTACTACCTCTAAAAGATCATGTCTGCGTATCTATGATACTCTATGTACCTTCAGAAAAAAATCATCAAAAGATGAGTTCTTCTTTGGCATGTAGCCAGCCATCAGTGATCCACCCCCCAAAAGATCATTCAGTTACTCAGTCCTTGACTGTAGGACTTGCACGCAGAACTACGTGGTCCCAGTGGAGAGAAACTTGGGAACAACACATCTTTTCTTTTTCAAAGATTGTTATATATATATATATATAGGTGAGGAGTAAGTTTATCACTAACCCCCAAAAAANGTAGGACTTGCACGCAGAACTACGTGGTCCCAGTGGAGAGAAACTTGGGAACAACACATCTTTTCTTTTTTCAAAGATTGTTATATATATATATATATAGGTGAGGAGAAGTTTATCATCCCCCCAAAAAAATCCACCCACTTTTTTTTGGCACACACACAGACACAAACACACCCATACAAAGTTTCGAAGGGATGGACCCAAGGGTTCTTGTAGGATCCCATGGGAATGTCTCCACCACCTTGAGGATCGCAGCACGGTTGCGTGGCATGTACATCTTCCGTTGTGAAGAGAATTCGTTCCTGGTGCCTCGGGATGAAGGTTTTCATTTTCGCCAAAAAAAAGGGGAAGGCACATAGGAAAACCTTGCGGTGCAACTACACCACCCCCCGGATGGAAAGACACTTTTTTTCTAAGAGAGAATCAATGGTGATTTTGCTAATTCACAGTTATATGGATGTTTCCAAAAATAGTGGTACCCCCCCAAATCATCCATTTTAATAGGGTGTTCCATTACAAACCATCCATTTTGGGGTAGCCCTATGTTTGGAAACACCTAGAGAAGGTCTTAGTCTAGATTCTTAGAGTTTTTCCAAACACCTTTCGAACGATTTTACCTGAGGAGTCGTGTGAAGGTGCTCCGGAAAATCTCAAGACGCTGGCGACGCTTGGACGTTCGTAAAACGGCCCGAAGCAACATCTAAGAACCCCTCCCGTTTTTTCGGACGCTCGGTATAGAAATCTGAGATGATCTCTCTCATACCCGGATCTATACATGAAAGCATTTCTTAGAAAAGGAAGGACGCAAGAAACCAAGATTCATTAAACCACCTTTTTTCCTGTTGATGGGAAGAACATCTCTGCCAGTTGTTGGAAGAAGGTACATCTTGGATCTAACTCCCCCCCCATCCCGGGATGCCAGTGGCAAATGAAGGGTTTTAAATGGTTCCCTACGAAGACTGTCATGTCATCCTCGGTGGTGACTACTGGCATCCTGGGTGGAGGGTAGATCCTGGGTGGTGACGATTGGCATCACTGAGGCCCATCCTATTTAATTCTTCGGGACGTCCGAGCGATCTGCTGAAGAAGCAAATTGGTGTACGTGCGCGGACGGGAGGTTTCTTGTGGTTCCTTGGTTAAAATTTTTGGATCTGAAAAGAACAATTTTTTGAGATCCTTCTACGGTGGTGGTGATTTGATTAGTTTCAACCATCATTGTTTATTGTCCTAGGTTTCATATGGAACCCAACTAGGATTTTATTTTCATGATCCGAAAAGCCAATCTTATTTCGAAACAACATCTACAGGCTGTTTCACATCATTGTAAATCCAGTGCACCACATTTTGTTTCATGTTTTTTTTGGCAAGTCTGGCAGTATTTTTGGGTGCACCCTGTCATCTCTCCACCAGGTTGGCAAGCGTGTTGGTGGCAGAGCAGTTGGAGGTCATCGTTCAAAAGGAATTTCTTCACAAGGTGCCAGATGGATGGGATCTTCATTGATTGGAAGTTTCCCACGGATGATTTTTTTCGAGGTTTGTAAGGAAGGTTTGGAAAGGTTTGAAGAACCTGCAGCTACCTGCAAGTTCTTCAGAAAAGGAATCAAGCTGAAGTTTCCAGAAAAATGAAGCCTTTTATTTCTAGGTTTGTGTTGTTGCCTTCGAAGATGATAAGTTTCAACTTGAAGTTTTTGCATTTTGGGGATATTTGTCCTGACTTGTGCCATGACCTGACGTGAACGTATATAAATCCAGGCACCATGGGGGGGCACTCACGATACTCACCTTTGAATATGAAGCACCTAGAAATATTTTAGGCTGAAATTCCAAACATTCCAGCTTTTTCGGTCGCATATTCCTTCTTTCTTCTACCATCCTATCCTATAGTTCATCAAGTTCAAACTTTAACCGAAGCTGTGCTTGTAGCTTGTAGCTTGGAAACGTCCTTATCTTGGAGGGATCATTTCTTTTGTTTTTGAATCCCGTGGGGGAGGAAGAGTACTTGGAGGATCATCCCAGGACTTGTAAGTGGTTAATATAACCATGGTTAATAAGTTCCCTGGGGTTGTGGGACCCCTTCCATTCATGGCCATTCATGGTTTATAAGTGCGGGTTACTAACCACTTCAACCTGGAAAAAATCCCGAAAATAGAAAGTTTTCCATGATCACTTCTCCATGAGCAGTAGAGGAAGGATATAGGAAGTGTATTCTCCAAAAACCTGTAGGATCCATGCACCTAGGTATATATATTTACCTACACGAAAACCATAAAAATCAACAATTAAATGTAGGTAAATATACCAGTCCCATGGATCCTTTGGGATATAGAATAACTTCCGTGTCTTTTTTCACCTCATTTCACGAGGTATTTGGCTGCTTGGCCGGTGCCATGAAGAGACTAACCCTGGTGCTATGTCTTCATGATAGCATCTGGGCCCAGAGAGCGGTCCAACCAAAAACCTATTCGGAAAATAACACATTGACCATCTGGAGAGTGGAACATCAATGAAACATCCCGCAACATGTTGATTGATCATTCTAAAACTTCCCAATCAGGTGCATAGAATATCAACAGATATCTATGTATGTACATGACTGGACTTTTTTTTAACCTTAGACTTTGCTGTATAATGCTATGCTGTTTACCAGGCAGTAGATGTTCTTTTTTTTTAAAGCTAAGAGAACACATGATTGAGGTGTAGACCGTGTGAAAGACATGGAACTACATGCGCTGGAAATTGTCTCTTGGTGATTTTCTGGAAGGTTGGGAGAATTCATGAAACTTGAGTCAAAAACCCATAAAGGGTTCCAGGGTAAAAATGAGTAGAACATGCAGGAGTTGTCTATTTCAACTTATTTGACTATTATTGAAATACTAGCTGGTGGTTGGTTTTAAACATTTTTTACTTTCACCATAATTTGGGGAAGATTCCCATTTTGACTGATATTTTTCAAATGGGTTGGAAACCACCAACCAGAATATAGAGTGTCTTTTGTTTAAAACCATGTTGATATAGCATAGTTGGATGATGTCCATGTTGATTTGGCCTAGTAACCATGAGCTTCTGATAACAAGGTGGGGTTTCCATCCCACAGGGCTGACAGGAAAAACCTGTGATAGGGAGATGCTCCCGTGCTACCTATTATTCCTATGGAGGTTTCAATGGAAGAGTTATAGGGATAGTTTTTTGTTTGAACATTTTAGCACTTCAAATTCCTCATGAGTACTTTTGTACTTTCAAACTCTCATCTCACTTTGCCACCCCCCCCAAAAAAAAATCCACCGAAATCCTATCTGACATTGCCAGCCCCCCCCTCTCAAAATGTACCCTTCTCCAAAGGCGAGAATGAATCAACCAATCAACCAACCAATAAAAAGGTAACTTGTAACCAACTCTAAAACATGGTAAGGGGAACATTGGTATTGCATATTATTCACAACCCAACCCAACAAGCCCGTGAATGTGAAGCACGTCGACGTGAGGAAGGAAGCCTTCTCTACTCCTGGGAACGATCTGATGGAAGATGTTCCGCAAGCCCTAGTCCCAACCCTCGACGTTTGATGCCTCCAAGTGATCATGATTTACAACCAGAGGTGACTTGTGACCCTTTTTGGGGGGGTCCGGTGATGGTGGGTGATGGAGACAAGGGTGAGAGGAAGATGATGAGATGATGAGGTTGAAGGAAGTTTTTTTTTGTTGGGTGGGAATTTGTACTGGTAGATGTAGATGGGGAATGAACAAACCAAGAGATTATCTTTGGGGGAATTCTTTATTCTTACAAATTCCAAAGGACTCGGAGGAGTTGTCTTGCTGTTTAACGAACCCTATGATCAACTGAGGCGAAGGATGAAGAGATTTGATGATTTGATGTGAAGATGGACCTTGATGGACCTTTTTGGAGCAGATTCAACGATGAAAAATCAAGTCAGGGTCATATATATATATATATATATCTATATATCTGCATTTGTATATATATATATATATTGTAAATACAGATGCACACATAAATATGCTCAACCGATACCCTCCAAATTCTACAACCGACCTTCCAAAAGACACATCACCACCAGAAAGGGGTTCCTCCACCGCTGTTTCGAAGGCGCAACTTCCAAGTCAAAGAACTGCCGATGCACCGATGGAAGTAGAAGCCGAAGCTGAACCAAAGACGCTTTGGTAGAGAAAACTCCCCCCATTCTGGGAATGGAGAACAAAAACAAACAACAAAAACAAACAGCACACGCTGATTGTAATCTCAATGAATGAAAAGCCAAAAAAATCATCATCCATTGTGCGGGGATGGGTAGGTTTCTTTGTTTTTAAGCCCCCCCAGAAATTTCCCGAGGCGCCGGCGGTTGCGGCGGTTGAACGACGAGGCGGTGAAGGAGGAGGAGGTGGCGACCGTTGAGGTAGAGGCTATGGATGCGACGGAGGCAACGGAGGCTCGGGAAACTGTGGGTGCCCCAAAAAACTTCCGTTTTGATTTTTGATTGATGAAGCATTTCTTTTCAACAAAAAGCTTCCCGAATTCCCTTTGAGTTTCAGGATAGTCTTTGAAGAATCCATTCTTGTTGTGGATTTTCTAGCAAAATTCCCGAAGATAGGCCCCCAAAAGATCCAACAAACATGATAGTTCATGGGGCTTTTGCGCACCCAAATTGTAAGTCATACATGCATATTTACATACGTTCATACAGAATACATATATTCATATACATATTCATGCTCAAACAACATCCTCGAAATTCTACAACCGACCTTCCAAAACACACATCACCACACATCACCACCAGAAAGGGGTTCCTCCACCGCTGTTTCGAAGGCGCAACTTCCAAGTCAAAGAACTGCCGATGCACCGATGGAAGTAGAAGCCGAAGCTGAACCAAAGACGCTTTGGTAGAAAAAAATCCCCCCATTCTGGGAATGGAGAACAAAAACAAACAACAAAAACAAACAGCACACGCTGATTGTAATCTCAATGAATGAAAAGCCAAAAAAATCATCATCCATTATGCGGGGATGGGTAGGTTTCTTTGTTTTTAAGCCCCCCCAGAAATTTCCCGAGGCGCCGGCGGTTGCGGCGGTTGAACGACGAGGCGGTGAAGGAGGAGGAGGTGGCGACAGTTGAGGTAGAGGCTATGGAGGCGACGGAGGCAACGGAGGCTCGGGAAACTGTGGGTGCCCCAAAAAACTTCCGTTTTGATTTTTGATTGATGAAGCATTTCTTTTCAACAAAAAGCTTCCCGAATTCCCTTTGAGTTTCAGGATAGTCTTTGAAGAATCCATTTGTGTTGCGGATTTGTTCAAACAAGATTCTGAGAGATAGACACCAACCAACCCTCACCCCCAAAAGATCCAACAAATATATCATGGGGCTTTTGAGCATCTAAATTCTAAGTCATACTGTACATGCTTATAGACAGACATGCCGACATACCGACATACATACATTCATATAATCATGTACATATTCGCGCTCAACCGATACCCTCCAAATTCTACAACCGACCTTCCAAAACACACAACACCACCAGAAAGGGGTTCCTCCACCGCTGTTTCGAAGGCGCAACTTCCAAGTCAAAGAACTGCCGATGCACCGATGGAAGTAGAAGCCGAAGCTGAACCAAAGACGCTTTGGTAGAGAAAACTCCCCCCATTCTGGGAATGGAGAGCAAAAACAAACAACACACACTCATTGTATCTCATTGTGCTCTCAAGCAATGAATGAATTGTACCAAAAAAAGAACGAAGCATCATCTTGATTATTCAGAAGTCGGGGGGAGGGGAGGGTGTTAACCACCCAGGTTGGAACACTGAGATTCTCTCCCCCTGAGGCACCGGCCATTGAGCGAGGACGACGTGGAGGCAACGGAGACAGCGACGGTTGCCTCCGTGCAGGCGACGGAGGCGACGCTGGCAACGGAGGCAGCAGAGGCTCAGAGGACGTGGGGAAGCATCTTTTTCCAAGAAAGGCTCTTAAAATTTAAAGATACTTTCAAACGGATCCATATATATATATATACGTATATATATATATTATTTTTTTTTGTGGAGAGTTTTTTTTTGTACAAACATATTCCGAAAAAGAGAGGCAATCAAAAACTAATTCCATGTTCCTTCCTAACATTTTTTTTCAACAAACACATGATAATTACTGTATTTGCCGAGCGATTTTTCAACTTCAACCACCTAAAGGACCCCCTAAGCCGTGAAAAACCAGTTAAAAAACAACCACGAACAACAAAACGAAAGGAACAAAACACCCTTGGTGGAGGACTGCTCTAGCCGCGCCTGCATCACCGACTCCTAGCGAAGTCAGCGAGGCTTCTGAAGCATCTTTGTTGAAGGGGGTGGGTGGTGTTTTTTTGTTCAACAGCAATAGCTTTGGGGTCTTCAGTGATGGCTGTCTTTAAAGATTGTCATCAAAACACTGCCTAAAGTTCTGCTGAAGTGATGGCTGTCTTTAAAGACATAGTAAAGGTTTCCGGCGGAGAATTGCTGCTCGGGACTCTTGATGGTTCCGCCGGGGCCGGATCCGTCTTGGGCTGCCAAAAGGTTCTGCGGAAGGTTCCCACCTAGGTTCCGCCCAGGTTCTCCACTGGGGCAGAAGGTTCCGCAGAAGGTTCCACCAAGATTCCACGGAAGGGCTGCCAAAAGCTTCTGTGGAAGGTTCCACCAAGGTTTCACGAAGGTTGCGCAACTTTCGTGAACTCTCTGGTCTTCTGGGGCAGATCCCTTTCGTTTCTGAAAGAATTCTGCGGGGGTTCCCCCCATCACTTCTTTGCATTTGTCTCTCAGTTCGTTCAATTTTTTGGCAGTTTTCCCTAGCAGTGTTAGCTTTGGGGTCTTCAGCCATAGTAAAGCTCTTGGGGCAAAATGACACGTTTGTCTTCTGGGGTTCTTTGCGCAAATGGCTTTTGCCTCCCAAAAAGTTCTTTGGAGTGTTCTCCAAACTGTTTTGCACGTTCGTCTCAGAGTCTCCGGCAGTTTTTTGGGGTAAATGGCTGTTGCTTCAGACAAGGTTCTTCTGGAGGCTTCCCCCCCAACTATTCCCCAATGGCTGTGCTTCATAAAAAGTTCTTTGGAGAGTTCCGCCAACTGCGCTTTATATTTACCTGGAACCCCAATGACCTCTATTTTTGAAGGTTAACCCCCCAAAACAAGGCCTTTTCCAATCAAAACAAGGGTCATTTCGGTTCTAGGTACATCTATCTCCCGGTCTCTTCCTGGGGTCAAAGTGGCGTGAATCGTTGACATGTCTCAAGTCTCAACAAATCCAATCCACAGAGAGTATTCTTTTTGGGATTATTTTCATTCCCGGCTCACTCTCCAACAAAAAGTGGAGGAAACTTGAAAGAACACAACTACCTTGATTGATAATTTACTTGGAAGTTTATAAGTATATATTTCAGTATGTCCCGGGAAAATATGTGTACGTCTAATAGTGTCATACATGTGTAATACATGTGTTTTAGATATTGTAGTAGTCACTGCATGTCACTGCACTTAATTGCTTTTGGCTCAACAGCTTGGTGACTATCAGGTGAAGTCCTGTTTTCTAGGTGATCAATTTTCACCGTTGAAAACATGCTCACCCAAAATATGTCTTACGTGGCCGACGACTCTGGGAGGTCTAATGCCATATATGGAAGGTACGAGCCTGCAGTGCAGGTGAGTATGCAGCCTCCAACTGCTTGCCACATGGAAGAAGGAATGCCAACATACACACATTTGATGCAGCCAGCCACCGCCCCTTGCATGAACCAGTCCGCTCTGCTGAATGGACGTTTGCCCCCGACGACCCTTTTGACTTCCACGAAGCCGGCAAATCTGCAGAATGCCGACAAGGAGTCGTATGCCGACGAAGGTTGGCTTGATGATGACAAGTCTGGAGCAGAGGATCAGGGCCCGAACGAAGACCATACGTTCTCTGGTGTAGACTTGAAACCTGTCTTGGCAATACAGGTTTGAAGTCTACACCAGTCTCAACTGTGATTGGTGGCCTGTGCATGCTCCTGGTGCAGATTTCACCACCCTATCGCAGGTGTGGCTCTCTGCACCTTTTGTGGTGGTTTATGGCATTGTCTTGGGGTGCATGGGGTATTGTGCCTTTGCTGATCCTGGGCAAGTCAAACAGACGGGAAAGATGAAAATTGGTGCTGTTGGTGGCATGGACATCGAGGAGGGGATTCCGTGGCGTGCACACAAGTCGTGGCAATATTCCCATCCTATCCGCCGCTATGATCATTATTGCAAATGGGTGAAAAATGTCATCGGTCTTCTCACAGGAGACCTATGACATTTTTCACCCAATCACCGTGAATTTGTGATAATGGTGGCTGGTTTGCTGTTAATTGGAGTGCTTGGGATCATGGTCGACATTTGGCTTGCCATCTTGATCGCTGAGAAGAGCTTCTTTAAGTTTGAGATCGTTGTGGCGCTTCATTTGGGGTATTCAGTTGCTCTCCTGGCAATTGATGGGCCAATCTTCAAGATCCATTTTGGACTGATCTCAAGGAACGAGATGGCTCAGGAATGGAAGAACGAGCACTACGTGGCCAACAACACCAGACAACGTGCTAGTCGAGGATCTCGAGGATGATGAGTACAACGAGCTCTTCGACCGTGACGCCTTTGTGTACGATCACACAAGGAACCCTTTTGACAACGGCTGCTTCACCAACTGCCTAAACTTTTGGTGCCAGCCTTTTTGGACTTCCGATGAGAAGGGGGAGTTCTGATAAGTCATTGTTATTCCTACGAAGCAATGTGCATGGGTTTCACTGCTGTGACTAAAAGGTCAGGCATCGATGGGCAAAATCAAGGGGACTTAATTTCAAGACTTGCATGGTCGTCAGAATGCAGGAGATCGAAATGACTCAAGGGAAAAAAACATGTCACTGCACTTACACTTAATTGCGGATGTGAATGTGACATCCTATGCTTTCCAATTCCATAGCCATAGTATTCATACTCTGAACACTTTTATGCGCAAGATATTGTGAACCCCCAAGCAAAACCAACCACTAGCTGCGGGATCCCCTTTGGTGCCCCCTTGGACCTACCTGAGAGTTATTGACTTGCCCAAGGAGTCGAATGCTGCAACTGGAATGACATTGCGTGACTTTCGTAGTCGTTGGAGAATGCGGGGTTACCTTGACTGCTAAAGGAAGTTTGGTGGGACCATGGGGTTTTAAAGGGATACAGAGTTGAAAGTTTGCAAAGGTATACAGTATTTTGTACCTGGATCTGCGTGTGTAAGACTTTCTGGCTTTTTTTTTCTTCCAAACTCCCGAAAACACAAGAACTAATATGCCCAAAACTGCAGAGATTTTTTTTGGGGATATCCGGGAAGATCCAGGTTTGAATGGGCAACTCCGAAAGGGCCTTGAAGCTCCAATTTTTCCACAGAGATGATGGATCTCATGTTGAGGTTCGGTCAGTTTTGTTGAAGATGTTTTTGGGTGATTTTTCACACCACTTGGGGGCCTTGGGAGGGGAAAAATCTGTACCAAAAAATACCCCCAACGGAAACTCATGGAAACTCAAAGCTTGCAGACTTTCCGAGATCCCCGAGGTAAAGGTGCGGCGAGGGAGCCTGAGCCAAAACCTCGTCCGCCAGAGTCTGCTGTGCCACGAACTGCACTGGCACCAGCGCCAGCTGCCACACCACCACCGGCACCAGCAGCACCAGCAGCACCACCGACACCACCGGCAGCACCGGCACCACCGACACCACCGGCATCACCAGCACCAGCATCCCCAACGCCAGCTGCTACCCCGAAGCCTGCGGTTCCAAGCACGACGGCTGTACCTGTACCGAAGATGGTGGCAAATGGAAAAGG
This sequence comes from Breviolum minutum Mf 1.05b.01, assembly GCA_000507305.1. Classification (NCBI taxonomy): domain Eukaryota; class Dinophyceae; order Suessiales; family Symbiodiniaceae; genus Breviolum; species Breviolum minutum. The sequence continues at coordinate 77,980 of DF241123.1, forward strand.
GAAAGTGGCAGAAGTCACTTGGAAAAACAATGGAAACTATTCCGATCCCAGAGTAGAACTTAAGATGGAATTGAACGTTTGCCCAAAAGAGGAAACTGAATCTGGAATGGAAATTGTAGAGAATTCCTTCTATTCCAGGATGGTATTATAGAACAAGCCTTTGGCAATCTAACAGAGGAATGAAGCACTGGATATTGCTGAGTTTCTTACCGGGACCTGAGCTACTCTTAGAACTTCAACGACTGTAGTTTGCCATCAAACAAAGGCATTTTTTTCACGTGTTTAAAAGTTAATATCAGTGATGATGACTCTTAAGACAGGATGTGATTTATATAACTGCTATTTAAAAAAGATCTACTGTATCAGTATCTAGTAGTTTTTTCCAAACTTGGGCTGGATTCAATGTGATCCATGCAGTTTCTCATGATCTGTCTCATCCCCCCAAAAATTTCCGGCCCTTTTCACCAAGGCGAAGGGCAAAGGCATCCAACCTCCATGGGTCCGTGTCCGACGGTCAACTGTCACGGCGGCTGCCATGGCGCCTCCGCCCTTGACGGCGGCCGTGCGAAGGCAACGAAAAAATGTGACGTTGAAGCGGCTTGGTGAAAGGGAGGGTGAGATGCACCCATGATGGGTGAGATGGGTTTTGGGTTTTGGTTGGGGAACATCTCATGTGGGCAGGTTCTTTTTGTTGTTGTTGTTGTTGCTGTTGTTGCTGTTGTTGTTGTTGTTGCTGCTGTTGTTGCTGTTGGTGTTGTTGTTGTTGTTGCTGTTGTTGCTGTTGCTGTTGTTGTTGTTGTTGCTGCTGTTGTTGCTGTTGCTGTTGCTGTTGCTGTTGTTGGTGTTGTTGTTGTTGTTGTTGTTGTTG
>DF241123.1:79137-92198 GCA_000507305.1 Breviolum minutum Mf 1.05b.01
TTGTTGTTGTTGTTGTTGTTGTTGTTGTTGTTGTTGTTGTTGTTGTTGTTGTTGTTGTTGGTGGTGTTTGAAGGCCAAATAGAAACACTTTTTCGACTCAATTTCTTCTCCTCAGTTTGTTTCTTTGCCCAAACCTTTCCGCTGATTGTGTGTTTTGCCATGTTTGAAGCTTGATTTTTTTATGCCTCGGAAGTTGATGGTAACCATCTTCTCAAGGTTGAATTTCACTGATTTCCAGCCTAGCTTGCAGCATTTTGTTCATCCCAGAAAAAGCATCACCAGCCTGTCACCATCTGCTTCAGGTAAGATTTGTGCATGTTTTTTCAACTTGAAACTGTGCAAAAACTCATGATTAATTAGACAAATTCCACTGAAATCGTTGGGATATCTATGAATATATACGTACCTTTTCAACTGCCCAAAACATTTTTTTGTTTCTTAAGACTCAAATTTTTTGGTGGAAGAGAAGGGTTTAGGGTATCAACTTGATTTCTTTCATGAGACATCCTCCTTGAGCCTTTGCACCCAGGACTCATTCCACCTGGGACCCACCACCATGGCCATTACCACCGGCGCTGCTCACCACGACGACGTCAACGTCCACGTCGTCAAGGATGCGCCTGGCGTTGCTGAGAGCCGCCTGGGTGGCGCAGAAGGTGTGGCAGGAACAGATGAAGAGCCTGGAGAACGGACGCCTCGGCGTACCCTGGGCGGCAAAATGCTGAATGTTGGGGTTGGGGCGAAAAAAAAACGCTGATCTTAAGCAGTGTGGGGATAGTAGTGTTTTCTTTTCCTTGAAGGGGGGGGTGGAATTTCTCAAAAAACAAAACATCGTTTCGGAGTTCGCGGTTGATTTGAGTTGAGTGTTTGGAGCGGTTGATTTTGATGTCGTTTTTGTTTTTTTCCCTCATTATCCACCAACCAAAAGGCACCAAGGGACCAACCATGAACGCCATGAAGTCAATGATGCGACGGCAAGTTTCTAAGGTCAACTACTGGCTCTCAGAGTATGCGCCAGAGACCCTCCGGTGAGAAAATGTTGGTTTTGAACGGAAGTGTGATCATCATATTTTGAGCGACAAGACTAAACTTGTTACTCTCTTCTTACTCTTCTTTTGTTTGATTTCTTTTGAAACCGCCAAGCATGAGCAAAAACATGTCTCTTCCGTACTCACCTCCAGCGATCGGGTGGTTGTTAAGGGATTCGCATCAATGTAATGAACTTCCAAGGAGTTTGCAGATTCCAGTCCAGAAGACCTTCCTCCTGGGCATGATTCAAGTAGCAGCTGCTGTGGAGGCTTTATTGCGACAAGGTAGGGATCCAGTCCCTCGGATGATTCCATGGGGAGATTTGGGAGTGGCATGGGATCATGTGAAGCATTGATGTCAATGATGCTTCATGTTATGATTACGGTGGACTGGGTCTCCAGAGCTTGGTTGAATCCCTCATTTTTTTCCACACCAAAAAGGGATCGAATTCTTCAAGATCGAATTTCAAACCGCTCGGATCCCTACCAGTGACACCAAAATGAATGATTCTTTTCCGAAAACACCCCAAACATCTGCTTCCTTCATCTCCTTTCTTTTCTTTTCCTTTGTTTGACAAGAAAGAACACAAACATCACCATGCTTTTTTTATTTCCATTTTTGGGTGCTGGTCATGTAAAAAAAGAAAGAAAGAAAGTCAAACCAGGAAGCAATTCCAGTTCCCCATACTTCCAACTTCCAAAAAAAAGGTGTCTCTATTTTGTGTGTGTCACCAAACGTCCCTAGTGCTGCGCTTCCTTCGTTCCTTCGTTCACTTAGACCTTGGATGACCTGCACTTGCTCTTCGCGCCCGATCCGGAGGCCGCCACGAGCGCGGCAGAACGACGGCGTCAACTGGGGTTGAAGATGCAGGGGAGAGAACGTGCCATGGTATGGTCAGGGGTTTGTTTTTGTCAAGGGACAAGGGAATGGGTGTACCCCGGCCCCAGTGTAACCCATGGTATTTGTATAGCTGGTGTTGATTTCTTGGGGGATTATAACAAATTATAACCCATAAATACACACACACTGTATATATATATATATATATAGGGCTTTTTATTGGGATTTCTCATGGGGGTACGTTGGTAGGGGTACATCCAATTATCCCCTGAGTTTTATGGGGTTGTGTGTGAGTTGTGGTCGTTGGGTGGAGTGGGGGAATTGGTGTGAAGTATCCCCAAAGTTTTGATGGAAGAACCACAGGGATGGGGGATGATTTTTTAATTTTGAGGATTTTTGCATCTCTGGGTATAGACATAATTGTTTGAATACTGCTCACTCATGTCTGTTTTCAGTCAGGCGGACTTTTGTGTTTGGCTCGAATTCACAAGAAGACACTGTGTATCTCATGGCAAACTGTGAACTTGTATCCAACGTCCTTGTTTTGCAGTGTTTTGAAAAACCACGTTCTTTTTTGGATAAAAACAAGTAAAAGTCAATGGTTCATTTCACGACTTAACTTTGAGCTGCCTTTGAACAATTATCCCCAACGAATCCAAGCAACAAAAAAATGCCAAGGGTCGGGAGTGCTTCCAACATAGTTGAGGTCAAAGCATCAGTCATTTCCATGGAAAAGGCGGTCGTCTAAAAGATGTGTTACTGCTTCTCCTGGCTGATGCGCAGAAATTCTGCTACTGGGATGGAAATGGAAATGGTATGGAAAAAAAACCATGGTTGTTTAGGTTAATAAAGGGAATTATATTATCCAGTCATATTTATGGGGATTAATGATTCTAATAAACCGAAATTATACGGATTCCTATTAAACAAGCAGTATAAATGAAGAGTAAGGCCGGTTTTTCTTCGTGGCTCAATTGTTGGTAGGGTCAGGCGATGATTACTCCCTGACTCCCAAAAGGACCTTTAGAAGACCGCCAACCCCCATTCTCTTCCAAGTTGATGAACATAGGGGGCCCAAGATTGCTTGTGGGCCCAAGATTGCTGAGGGGCTTAGGGTGATTTTTTCGGACTACGGAATCCCTTTTTGGGTTTGTTTCCTTTCAGAAAATGAGGGTGCCGCTGAGATTGGTGTAAAATCAATTGAACCATTTTGGTGTATGTAAATGTCTCAAAATGTCTCCATGAAGTCTTCTTGAAATTCGTGGTAACGTCATGCCAGAAACCGTTCTTTGTTTTTAAGTGGGGGGAAATTTGGAACCCCCCCCTCCCACACATTGGTGACTTCATCTTTTTCCAACTTTCAGCTGAAATGTCTTCTTTTCAAGGCAGCCGATTCAAAAGTCGTTAAACTAAAAGATCTAACTTGAGAATACTATCCTCCTGGGAACTAACATACGATCCCTTCCAAAAATCACACATTTTTTGAAGTTGATGATTTTTTTCCATTTCCAAAGGGTGGGATATAGACTCGATCCCTGGTGGAGGGGTCAGTATTCCCCTGGGAACTCCCATCGCATCTTTGGACCTTTCAGGTTGCCGTCACGACGAAGGCGAGGACGAGGATGAAGAAACGGAGAAAGATACGGCCAAGGAAGTGGACGAAGGGATGCTTGGCCCTTCCTAAAGGATGGGGGGGCAGGCAGGTTCTTGGAATCCTTGGTGGTTTGTGGTGCTTTGGGTGGGTTGATAGTTAGATGTTTGTGGCGTTTGTTTTGTTTTGTTTTGTTTGTTGCCTTTCTTTTTCGGAAGTTGCATCGCTGAAATTTCACCTTGTATCATGAAAGAAGTTATTATTTCCAAAAACGAAAGGCTAATCTATAGTATTCCAAGCATCCTTCTTCAGGGGCTTTTCCTGTATGTTTTCAGGGGTGTTGGTGTGAAATTTGTTAAGATGATTTCTTTTCGTTCTGTGAGATTTGAAGATTGAAAGAATTGGACCATTTTTTTCGCATATAGCTGCTGGAATTGGGGTGAAGTTCATACAACCGAGGTTGAGTTGATCTGTTCCCCACCTTTTGTTTAGTGTGTCCTTCATAATATTTTCTTGAAGATGACATTCTGTAACAAAAACATTGTTCTTTTTGCAAACAAGTTTCAATCAAAATGTTGTCTCTCCTTAAATCCCCAACCCCTCTTTTTAAAAGGGTGTCGCCATTCAACCTTTTTTTTAAAAAAAAACCTTGTTTTGCCAGGTGGTTTTTCTCCCTTTTTTTCTCTCCGAAAAAAAGAAGCGACAACAACATCCCCCAAGGACCACCTGGTGGATCACGCAGTACACCTCCTTACCGCCTCGTGATGAGAGCTTTCTGCGTGTGGCCGATACCTTGGGCTTGGGCTTGGTGGAGATCGCCGAGCCGAAGCGGGGATGAGTGATGAATCTCGGGGGTTGGTGAGTGAAGGGTTTGGGGGTTGGGTTTGGGGAGGTGGGTTGGGGGTTGATGGGGGAGGGGTGTACACATTTGACATTTGGAATTGTGGAGTCTCCATGGTGTGGATTGCCTGCGAATGCGCGATCTGGGCAACAAAAAAAAGGTCTGTGCGAAGCTGCTTTTTGTTTAAAGAGCTTTCAAATTGGGTTGGATGAGAACGAAAAAAATCCAGCACTAAGACACCCAGCCAGGCGGCTCTGCAGGAAATGAGTTTGCAGTCTGCGGCTGAGAAATGTCTGCAGCAAAAAACCAAGGGGGACAAAATGCTGCCAACCAACACACTGACAAAAGCGGGATTTTCCAACATTCCCTTGAAGTTTTTGACCTTTCAGTGGATTTTCCAAATCACAAAAAGTAACACTAAGAAACATCCGCATCAACAACCAGCAACATCAACGTTTTTTTCGTTGACACTTTGGTCACCAACTTCCTCCCCGTTTTTTTCCCCACATTTACTCTCCCCCCCCAAACTAACATGGAACCCCCAAAATTGATACCCTCCTGGAAACTAACGTATCCCCATCCCAGCCGGCACTTTTGAGTCGATGATTTTCCTTTTCTCAGCCGCAGGGATATGTTAGTTCCCTGGAGGGTAGTTTGTATGGATGGGCAATGAAAAGACCCTCTCACTTTGCATTATACTGGTAGATCCTTCTTATATATAATATATAACTTGGTAGTTTAATTCTTTATGTACCCTAAACAACCAGTTTTTTTTTCATTGTTCAGATTTTTTTCCTTTTCCAAAGGGGGCCCCTGTGGTCAGGTTCAACCAGCTGTTTTTTTTTTCAACCCAAGGTCCATGTTGAAGTTCAGCACGTTGGATGGGGAGTTGTCCTTCGTGGAAGAGAAAATGCAGTGTCTTGGACTTGTTGTTTTTGGAGTGGAAAGAAGAACATGACCAAATGTGGGACCTAAAAAATTTGGGGGGTTATTTTTGGATACAACTTCCCCAAATTGGGACCCGTTTTTTGCCATTTTTTCATGGCTGTTCCAAATTTGGGACCTAAATTTGGGATCTAAATTTGAGGGATCTTAAGGATACCCTTCCCCAATTGCACCCCGATTTTCTAAATTTTTGGTTCCAAATTCACCACGCGAAAAGCACCGCGACAAGAACAACCAAACTCAAAACGGCCCGTTATTTCGCCGCCTTTTTTGCAGCCGAGATCTTTACAGCTTGCGCAGCATACCGACAATCTGGCAGCTGGATTCCGTAAGGGAAGCTCAAGATTACCCATGGAAGTTGGGGGAATCAAAAAGGGAAGGACAGTGATGAATGGAAGAATTGTTGAGATATCTGCAAAAAAACATGTGGAATTTTTGATTAAGGAGTGTGATTTTGCAACGGGAGTCATTTTAAATGATCCATATAACAAAAACGGATCAACACAATTGAAACAAACTCTGGTAGAATCAGAGGGATTGGCAACTTTGTTAACAAAGATGGGATTGTTTGGGTTGGTAATTTCAATTCTTGGAGCTTCCACCAGGTTTCAAATACAAGATTTCGGCTCAAGATGAGCCCTATACCAGTTATAAATTAGGCTTAGAACTCCACTTCTGGCGTCCATGTACAAAATGACTGCTGGGTGTGTATAGGAATGATGTTCTTTCATGAAACTTGGTGGATTTTTATATTACTCCCCTGCAAATTAACATATCCCCTGGGAAATGATGGTTGGAAGATGAACTTTCCTTTTAAAATGGTCCCTTTTAGGGGGACATGTTAATTTTTGGGAGGGTATAAATGACGTTTCCCATGGACTTTTCGGATGGGTTTTCATTGGAGGTGGATTTCTTCTCATCAGCTTCCTAGCGCTTAGCGATAGCTGCCATCGATCCTGAGGTTTCAGGCTTTGAGACTACGTAAATCCCATGGTTGGTTGGTTACCTGCTATTGGCTATTGATGCTAAAAAGACAGATACTGTTGATGGAAGACATCCTGCACCAGCTGGGATGTAAAAAACCTTGTAAATAACGGGATAAATTACCTATCAACTGGTGCAGGATTTCTTCCATCAACAGTAGTGCCAACCAAACCTACCTTTCACATGAAAGAATTTCACTATCAACTTCAATCTTGGGCGAAGATTTTGCGAAAACTCAGGCCGTTTGGAGGACGTTTGGGTGCTGCTGGCCACGGGTTTCTGCTGAGAGTCGAGGTTTTTCCGGGAGAATTCCTCCCCTTCTTTTTGAAGAAACAGACATTCGAAAGCGGAAAGTGCCACTTGAAGAGGAATTCTCATTGAAAATTTCCTTTCCTCTTCAAAAAGAAATATATGCAATTATATAATGCATACAAATCTCAAAAAACTTCTGGTCTCATTCTCCATTCTCCAACGTTCTTGAAGTTATTTTCCTGCTTTTTAAAGATGACAAACAAGTCACTTACAGTAAGCGCCAGGCGCGTTGGCAATTTCGACGTCAACTTCTGGAAGAGTCTGTCTGCCAATGGCGCCGGTGGAATGCAGGTCGAGAAAGGGACATGCCAACTGCCGTGGGAGTTTGTAAGTGATCGATCCAATGGGGTCAATTTGTGACGTGCTTTTGCCAAGTTTTATTTTGATTTATGGGTTTTCGAAAATACATATATCATATATTATATATATATCATACATATATACATTGTTTTGTAGATTTTTTTAAAACCTCATCTCGGAACACAGTGTGTTCGAAGATAAAAACAAGACCATACTTCAAATTCCTGTATCCAGGGGAGAACATCTTGGCTGTATACCGAACACGTGGTAGGCGTTTCGCTCCAGAAGAAACGAAGAAGAGCCGAAGTACAGTTGGGGATCCCGTTTTTGAGGAGGAGAGCGGCGCGGTGGTTTTATGGTTTTAGAGCCAACCTAAAAGGCTGTTAGTCGGCAAAGGCTTGGGGGTGGGTCGTCTTGACTTACAATAAAAAACAGGTGTTCTTTTTTGTAAATCAATCCAATCTCCACGAGTTTTTTGGAGCTTAGTTTTTAGAGCCTTAGCTTTTTTCAAAAACGAATTGTCATTTCCTGGAGTTGCCACGAATTCTTCTGTGACAACTGTACTTTTTGCTTCTTCTTTTCATATGGGTGGCTTAACCACCATGCTTTTAGAACCCTACCAACCTTTAAACCAACCAACCTTTAACCAATCAAGCTTCACCAGCAACTCCAACCAACGAACCAACCCTTAACTTCACCCACCAACTGCCCCATCACCACTGTTGAATCTGCCTCTGGTGAAATCCATGAGGCAGGAACGCATCATAGACTTGGAGAATCAGGTGAGGGACGATGCCTTGTGAGTCATCATTGGAATCCCCACAAATAGCTGGACCAAAACAGATGCTTCCTGATTTTTTTTGGCACTTTTTTTTTTTCTCTGGTCTGGTACCCTGTAATTTATGGAACGTATGTATAACCCTTCTGTGAGTGAGGGGAGAAAAGAGAGGGGTGTTCCCTTGTTTTTTAATAGTTGAATTGGCAGGGGAATGAAATCCTATCCTCTTGGTTTAGTGAGGATGATGAAATCAACCAGCATTTTGTCTCGAAGTACATGGAAGTCACGAGGAGTTGCCTCTGCTACACCAAGAAAAATCAACATGTTGAAACAAACAACAAAAAGGTGTTGAAATCATATAACCTTTTCGTTTATTATCGAAAAAACAACAGGGCAAATTTAGCAGCAGCCTTATGATATTTTACTGACATGAAGTGAAATGTCTTGGACACAGATTTGGATTTTGGTGCCAATTTTTTCCGCAACGAAAAAAACACGGTGTTGAACTTGGGCGTTTCAAGCCACGCCTTGGGCCCGGCAATCGGCGATGGCGGCAAAAAGTGACTTTGGGACGACAACAGATGGCAGGTGCCTTGGGAGCAATCCTGGGATTCCCGTGATGGTAGCATTTAATGACCCCTGGAAAATGTTGGATTTTTTATGGAAATGTTAAAAATGGTAGAAATGATCAACTCATGGTATTTTTTTGTGGCTTGGGTTGGTTGGTGGTTTGAAAATTCAAATGAGGTACCCCTAAGTAAGGATTCGAGTTCATGAGGAGATCCCAGGAATCCAATCTGCCGGGCCCCAAACCAACAATTACAGTAACCATTAGTTGACAATTGAGAGATACACTCCCTGAAAACTACCATTTTTGCCCCTGAACATAGGCCTTCGCAAAAGGACATTTCATCTGAACCAACCATCACTTTTCATGGGATATTTGTTAGTTTCGAAAGGAGGGTATGGGTCTCAATTCATGGTTGGAAGAAAAGGGGGAAGGGTCTTTGAGATACCCTCCGGTAAACTAACATAGCCATGGAAAATGGACCCTTTGAAGATGTATTTCCTATTGAAAACGGGGATTTTCCATGGCTATGTTAGTTTACCAGAGGGTAATTGGATGGCTATAATTGTCACCATTGTTTTTGATGATGTTTGTGATGCATGTCATTATCATTGTTACTTATTATTCATACCATTCTGTCACGAAGATATGCATCATCATACTTATTCCATTTTCTTTTTTGGAGTCGCCATTCTAAATCCAAATAAGTTAATTGAAAAACATCAAACATCACAAAACAAAAAAAACAACACCAACCAACCAACCAACCAACCCACCGACCGACCGACCGACCAACCAACCAATCAGCCACCCTACCAACAAGTTAAAACACCTGCTATGAACAAATGCCTTTTTTCGGTCCGTGTTTTTTTTTTTTTCGGGAAGGGCAGTGTCAAAGTATACCCTGAGCAATGGAACTATGGTTGTGCTGATCCCCAGAGACGGTCGGAGTTGATCAGATGGCGAAGTTGGTTGCCGGGGGGGAGGTGGAAACCGCATTCCACAGAAACATCCACCGAGAGGGTGCGGAAGGAAAACAACAGATACGTGTGAATGATAGCTATATATACATATATATATATATTATACTGTGTATATATACATATTGAATTGAGATGTTAAAATCGTGTTTTTTTTGTGCTTGGGAAAAAACAATCACGAAACATTAGCACGTTTTTTTTTTGTGCTGAAGATATTCCATGAATATGTAGATTGTCCTTGAACAAAAAAGTGGAGTCAAGCTGTTTTTTTGGGATCTTGGACCTTCAACTATTGATTGTGATCACTCTTGGCTAGGCAAACCCCAAGTCTAGGCGGTGCCCAGAAAAGTGATGAAAGAAGGAAACTTCCAAGGAAGCTTCAAGAGCGACATGGTTCAAAGGCATGCACTAAACAAACAAGGCGGATTTCCAGGCATCCCTTCCCCTCTTTTGATTCAACGTTTTTTGAAAAACACCTCCCATCATAAACACCTCCCATCATCCTAAAATGCCTCCAAACGGGCTGGGCAAAAACAAAAAAAAGCAGGTGAGTATCTTGGATTTGGGCGCCACTATCTGTTCCGTCCAGGCAGCATGACAAGTCGGTCCGTTTCCTTCGTTGTACACCTGCAGGGGTTGTGTTGAAATGGGTGATGAGAACCACGAGGTTTCTAATCCAACAAAAGCAATTGGGCTTGGTTGTTTCCAGGGAATGATGGACATCAAACCCTTCATTTTTTAAAAAAGACTTTCGGAAAGATTCGACTCAGATGAATCAGAAAGAAACCAATCAAATCCCAGCATCCATGGAGTAGGAGTTGAATTTTTATCTTAGGGTGATACTCCCCCGTAGGCTTGAGGTATCACAAGCTTCACTTGGTATGATTGGGATCCTGCTGTGAAACTGGAGGTTCCAGATGCAAAAGGAAATGTTGGAGAAGTTTGTCTTGGTTATGATGAGTTGAAGCCGTGCCCCAACCTTTGTTTTGGCTTCATCCTCTGGTGGTGCTGCTGCTGGTTGTTGTTGTCGGCAGGTACTTGGATTGGACCACAAATCCTTATTTTGGTGCAGTCTCTTGGATTAGTCGAAACGATTTGAGGTGACAGACAGCGTTTTTGGTTTTCCCAAACGAAAGGTGGGGTACCTTGAAAAACCGGCAATATCGTATGAAATAGAGATACATATAAATCTAGACCCTTCATGTTAAACAAAACAATAAACATTGAGGGCATTATTGAGCTATCATCTGACTTTTCAGTCAACATCTCCATTTGTATTTCCTTTTCCCCAAAAAAGGTTGGGGGTTTGCCCATCAGAAATGACCACCAGCCCTGGTGAATTGGTGGCCCGAGGTAGCTGGAAGATGTGCGAATCGAATTTGCAAAGGTGACACCTTTTTGACGTTTTGTTGTTGGGGGGGGAATCCAACGAGGGGAAGTTTGAGAGGGGGGAACTGATGGAAATCATGGTTTTTGGATGTTTTTGGCCAATTTGTCCATATTTTACGGTAGCTTCTTTGCATCTAAAACCAGTGTGTCTTGCCTTGACGTGGTCTGAAATAGCTAATGATATTGTCTAAGCAGCGGGGCTGGGTGTTAAGCAGACGGATTCACAGGGGGTTTTTGCTTTATTGAAAAACAGGGTGATGAAGATTTTTCCTGTCTACATTTCGCCATCCAAGCTCTTGAACATCACTGAAAGCAAGCCCTTTTTTCAAGCCCAAAAACCTATGCAGAACACCTTCCCCCACAAGTTCACCTTGTGAAACGGAGTTACTCCTGGCACATCCCCGTGTTGTTCCTAAGAAACCCATTTGTTTTGTGGAGGCAAATTCAAGTTGGATGGTGTGGAATATCAGCTGGAAACCAACAATGGCCACTTGAGTTGGAAACGGGTGCACAGATGCGGGCTACACGAACAGTTGTGGTGAAGAAAGAATAGGTCTATGTATGAAAGTCACAAAAATTGAGATGTTTATGGGTAGTTCAAGAAATAGCATCCAATCGACACTTGTTCCACTTGTTCTGACAAATGATTCAATGTGCATCATGCGATCATCCGTAGCGTTTTGTGAGTTGCATCTCCCTTGTGAAATGCATTCTAAGTTTTGGATCATTTCAAACCCATACCCCAAACAAAAAAGAACCCCAAGAAATCCTACCCTTAGCTTCAACCAGCCCATGTGTGTTTTTTTTTGATTCGAAAAACATCGACTTCTGGCATCTGAGGTCCGAATCACTTGCATGGTGGAAACGTAGGTTTCGACAAGTTGATCTGGACTGTGGAGGAGCGAGATGGATTTTTTGGAGGAGCGGGATGTATATACGGGACTATACTAACCAGAAATATAGGGATTATAATAATCCATCATAAGGATCCCTATTAACCAACCGGTACAATGGTAGAAAAGGTTTTTTTTTTTCGTGGCTCACATGAGGGGGAGCAGAAAACCTGGTTAAGATGGGCTGGATGAAATGGACGTCAATGATGTCAGGGATGTTCATATAACGTCTAGGTCTTTTTGGGAGCAGAAAATGAGATTGAGATGTGTCATGACTCATGAGGTAGATGTGAATGCAGATGATGTTGAATATTCGATTGCAGAAAATTTGTAGACATGATCAGACATGTGCTTATCAGGGATGTTGTTTGTGTGGTTCCCCTACTTGTACCTTCGTATTGTAAACATTCCTAGTGCGTATCTACACCCCCTGAAAACTAACGTACAACTCAACTCCTGGAACTTTGTAGGATTTCCTTTTCCAATGTGATTTTCCTTGTTGATAATTTATGTAATTGACTTGATGATGATGATGATGATGATGATGATGATGATGATGATGATGATGATGATGATGATGAATGATGATGATCAATGATGATGGTGAGTTAAATGAACATGAATTACTTGACGTAGTGAGGTCATTCTTTTTACATCAACCCTTTTCCAACCGCTTTCCGTGAGAAATCCTCGCCGACGGACCTGGTGCTGTCGTTGGTGTCGCCTGATGGCGACGAGCACTACCCTGGCACCGTCACGGCCAAGTGCCTTGGGCGTTTCTGATGGTGAAGGGATGTGAACACGCGGAGTTTTGATATAGATACCCAAAATGGATGGTTTGGAAAATGTATCTCCTTTTTTAAATATGGATATATAGTTTGGGTATCTATGTTTTCAGGGGGGATATATACTTGTAAGGGTTGAAGTACATGTTTTTTTTTGAATGTGTTTTTTGTTTCACTTTCTTCCTTTACATGGAAGGCACAAACATTGGGACATTTCTATTACATAGATGTGGAAGGTTCATGCAGTTGGAAACAAAAGACCTTTTTTTTGGGGGGTGTCAAAAGAACGAGACATTCCATGGTAGAATGAAGGTGGACACGGCCAGTGGATGATGATCTACAGTATACTGACTGGTTTCACCCTGATGAATCGGTTGCTCTTGGAAAGAAAACACGTATTTTGAAACTCTTAGCGTTTAAACTCTTTGTCTCTCTAGAAAACACGTTTTTTTTTAAACAATCATCATTTCTACATTGTTTCCCTTGTGGTTTCGGCTTGTGAAAAAAGAATGATCGAAGTTTCCGACACTAGAAACGGTTCATTTCTCAACCTGTGTAAACTACTGGAGACTTTCAACCGCCTTTCCACAACCGAACTCCGAAAGCTACCCAGGGTCACATATTCCTTGCCTCAGCCGAACCTGCTGTGCATCGAATATGAAGCCACCACGGATAAGCGACTCGGTGGTGATTGGATGCTTCATCCAAAAAGGTGTGTGATTTTTGGATGTGAAAAAACCCATGTTGGGTGAGAAAAGTGGGAATTCCCAAAGTTTTTTTTAGCAATTCATGAAATGACACACACACACACACACACACACACACA
>DF241124.1:0-22966 GCA_000507305.1 Breviolum minutum Mf 1.05b.01
AGGTGGATGGATGGTTCAACAATTTTAAAGATAACCCTCTGAAAACTAACATATCCCCTGAAAATTGATGGTTGGAAGATGGAATTTTCATTTATAAAGTGGTCCCTTTTTAGGAGACATGTTAGATATTTTGGAGGTAGCTGATATTCTGGCCGGTTTTGTTTGACTATAATATAGTTTCGGTATAGCCATAGCAGGTGGTTTGAATCTTATTGCCACCTTGACGTAAAACACCTCTTTACTTTTGGTGGTGGTGGGATGTGGGTATATAGTTGGTGATGCAAGGTTGTGAAGATTTGATGTGCCTTTTTCTCTGATCTTACAGAATCCATTTATTCATTGTATAATTAGTGCGTTATGTAAATATATATTTGCAGTTGTATACATGTTTGTATATATATATATACATGTATATGAATGCAGTGGGTTGAATATGAGTCGAGATGGTGCAATCGTGGGACATTTTGCATAATGATATAGTAGATATAAAACCTTGTCACATGCTTCCTGTTGTTTTTTAACGATCAAGGTGTTTGAGACGTTGGTAGTCTTGGAACGAAGAAATTCTTTGCTGGTGCTGGTGTCAAGCCTTGGTGAACTTTTAACACCTTGAACCTATGCGCATATAAAACACTTACTGCAAACGTTCAGATGCTGTTTTCCTTTGACTCTAGTCGTTTTCAGGTGTAGATTTGGGGTTCTGGCTATGAATATGTTTAGAAATCATCCAATGGGTCCAGGTGCCTAAAGCATGACAGGTTTTTTTCACACGGTTGAGCCCTCGCTTCAGGTTGATGTCACGGCAATCCACGTCGCAGTTTCTGCCTTGGTAGCTACCGGTTCATGAAAGATTTAGGTTCTTTTGGATTGATTCAGTGATATGTTTTCGTAGAAACTTTTGGCATGCGTGGTTGAAATATCATGTCTGTTTTTTTTTGCACACTCCAATTTCGGAGAAGGGGATTGCAGGATTTGATTTGTGTTTGGTGCCCATTTTGCTGCCCAAAGAAGAAACTCTGCTTGGGCGCATGATTCATAAGCAAGACAGGAAACAAAGGATCACATGGTCAGCTTTTCAATATTGAAACAACAATTCCAATGCCATGAGCAGCAACAAGGAGCTAGTGGGCCTTGTCTTCAGGATCCATCCAGAACAAACAAAATTGAAACAAAACAACAACAGGAATCAGGAAGCCCAGCATACAAATGGATCTGCAGTTTCTACTCTTGCGTGCACCTAGCAAACAGGCCCTTTCTATAGATACCAAATCCAAATATCATCAATGTACGCATGTTAGGTCAACTCAGCAGAAAGATGAATGGAACATTCACAGGAACTCCTCAGACATCATGTCACAGTAGCCAGTGAAAACCTGGAGAATTGTCCAGCTGGTGCATCTCCACATTTGGACAGGTTGTTCTGCCAATGGCGGCTGATAAGGGCCCCCCAAAACTCTATCGTGCCTATAGCGTGCGATCCAAGATTCGTGCATGGACATGCATCACAGCGACGCTTGGCGTTGAGGAAGTGATTTTGTTCGCATCGGAACCTGGCCAGCTGAGACTTTAGTCAAATTGGCCAGTGATTAGAAGAGTTAATCCATGGATCAGCTATGTATTTATCTTGCCTTTGTTAGTTAGTAGTTTCTTTTTTTTCCAAATCTGTTTGATTTTTGTTGCACAGTCTTTTTGCCTCTTTGAATGTTTGCTTGTTTGCCTGCCTAGTGCATGCTGTTCATCCGTCCATGCAGCAGTCTGATTTTTAAATATGCACATTACATCATATTACACAATCTATATCCATATTTTTCCATCTACCGAAGCCAAGAACATCAGATCAGTGTCATGTGGAATCTGTCAGTTCAAAACTCCTTGTGAAACCGCTTTTCCGTAAGGATTGCGTACCAGTCCCTGACAGCTACTCGGTGATTTTATGGGTGGAGTTTTGACAACTGCCATCATGTAGAGTGAGAAATGCAAGTGGTCCCGTTGTTTTGCTACTTATTCTTAAGTTGAAACATGACTATTTGAATACATGTGCATATCTATTTATATATATATATACATATTATAATTGTATATATGCAGAATAGTGTCTTTGTTCTATTTCTTCTTCTCCGCTGACTATAAATTCGGAATCATGTGCTCATCAACTTTGGCCTTCACTCATTGCTCTTGAGAGTCACTGGGGCTCCCTTGCTACGTGAACCTCGTGTTCACAGACTGCCGGCGGAATGCCTGATTCATTTAATAGGGCTTTCTACCAGTATGGACATGGCTGCAAGTGGGGACATTCTGATATGGAACGGGCATGCTGGGAAGAAAATGTTGACCTGGGCCTTGTATCATTTCATACTGTATCAGTATGTATCCACTGTATCTAATTGTTGAAGTGGCTGTTATTTGTAGAAACAGTGATAAGCATTCGATCTGTATGGAATTTCTTGCATTGCCGCTGCCCTGGCAGACCGTCATCGTGGGCCTTACGCTGAATGACCTTGCAGAGCGAATGCATGTGGACAATGCCCTTCAATTGCATGACCTTTTCCTCGGTCGCGCTATTGGAGCCGTGTTTGGCATCTCTGCTGTTTTTGTGTCGAGAAAAGAGCGCCCGGTTGGTTTCTCCCAATGATCTAAATCTAGACTATAAACATGTTGGTGAATTTCTTGTGAAGGGTGTTTGCGAGTGACTGTTTGGTTGTGCTGGATATACCGCTTACTCCAAACATCCTTACTTATTATTATACTCGGTACATAGTAGTGCGCGAATTTCATGCAGGTTCCCAAGCAAAACTATGAAACACTTGTTGTGGAACAAGCCTTCAATTGTTTGATTCTTGCATGTACATTGGTTGGCAGTTCAAAATCACCAGCACCAAAACCGCAACTTCCAAGCTCCAAGTGGGATGGGTTTTGGCAAGGCACCATGCTAGGAGGATGGCTTTGTGATGTATGTCCCATCAAGCTTGCCATGAGTTGTTGCATCGGCAGTACCTTGGCATTGTCATGGAAGGTATAATTAGTCAAAGGTACCAGTTTTTCATATACCCGTGAATAAGATCAAATAAGCATGATGATTGATAGATATTTGTCCACTCTTCACATATTATGTACAGCATATAGATGTACATTGTATAGATCCTTAGACAGAACTAGCAGCACTTTTTTAGATCTTTGCCGACAGACTTACAAGCTGAGGTTCTGCTTTGTCAGTAGTTGCAGTGCCATTTTCTGCATCCACCGGCAATGCATGGATTTTGCGACTTGTCGACTCAACCACGCAGCCGATGAAGTTTGGGCAGTCCACATTTCAGATTCCATGGGTTTGTTTTGCGAAGCATGTTGCTCCAAGTAAATAATGTATGCATATGTATGCAGGTAAGGATAATTTCAGGCCTCTAAACGTCAAACAGTGAAAGTCAAACAACTCATGTTGGATGATGATAGGCATGAGTGCACTGAAACATTCTTCAAAAGATGATTCATGACCGAGTTAATGCTTAAAGGCGTGCCGGACACTTGCACAGGTCGAGCTAGTTTGTAGCGGTGCATTATGCCCAAAATGTTTATATAAATCATTTTAATTTGTAATTTTAGATCAATCTTCCTCAGATTTTTTTCCGATGTTCCTTGGGGTTTCCAAATTGCCAAAGAATGTCAGGTCAGCAAACTTCTTTCTTCTGGGATGTGTTGGTTCCGCCTTGGTTTCCTTCACCGTTTCTGCTGCATGTTGGAGTTTTCCGGGCAAGGAGGCGCGATACCGGGATGTAACGGGGATATCCAAGGCATACACCTTGGGGTGGATGTCACCCAGCCATTTCCATGGCATCCCCACTGAGCCAGGTGGGTCCGGTCTTGGCAACGTGTAATGGAGCTTTTGGGATGACCAGCGCAGCTTTGCCGCTGATTTTTAAGTTGCTGCTTCTTGGTTGCAGCAGTTAATGGTCATATAAAAAAAATTGCCATCATGCCATAACAAAAGCCATGACATAACATACAGTTTTTGTTATAGCATACAAGAGTAGGAACAAATTCATCAACATCTCATTTGTCTTCAGGTTTTCACTCTTCATGTCACCTTACAAGCGTTTTATTCCAAATTGGATCAACTATAAAAAAACAAAACAAATCGCTTCAATGAATTGGGATGTTTCCCCAACGCTATTGTGTTTCCCCATGACTCCCACGAGCCTTTCCTCGACCCATCCGTGAGAATCTGAACAAAAGGCACCTACAAGGCTTCGCCGTGGTGGAATACAGTTTCGTAGCCTTTTGCTCGCTACCCCCTTTGGCATTTTTGTTGGCCAGCCAGGCATGGGAAAGAGAGGGGAAGTGACAACAAAAACACCTTTCGCATCCTTCCCAAAAAAACAAGGCAACCAAGGAATGACACATTTTTTAATTATACACATGTGATATACAAAATATATACGTATGAATCGTACGATATTTTTTTGGTGATTTGAGTGAGGTAAGATTTAAACATTTTCAATGTTGATATCATAACAACTGTTGGGAAACTCCAAACATCAAGACTTTGTCACAGGCCCCAACTCGACCGGTGGAGAAAAGCTTCGACATGGAGGAAGATGAAGAGGATCTAAGTCTTGAAGATGTTGATGTTGAAAATTGCTGTTTAAGTTGCTTTCAACCTTTGAAGAGATTGTTTAGTTTGTGTACATTGTGCATATATTATTAGTTTTGTGAGTGCCACGTTGATTTTAATAGTATATTTTGGATATTAAGATAGAATTGTAGTATATCACAACACAAAAATTGCTTCTGCAGTAACATTGTTCTAAAAATCTCTTCCCTTCTGAAATCTTTTTGGGGCCTTCTCCAACAACTCAGGAAAGCGACTCGAATGCCAGGGCGATTGGCCAGTGGTTTGCTGTCATTGCTGCAGCTGTCGCACAATTCCTGTTCTCTGGGGCCAACTCAGCACTGTTTTTTGACGAAAAAAACATGTGACCAGTGACAGGTGAGATTTATATAGAATAAAGAAAGGACCCTTATTTTTGACCAGGTGAAACATGGGAAAAAGTGAAGTAATGTTTAAACATTTTGTTTTTTAGATATAGAGATTGATTCAGATACGTATGTTGAAATGATTGGAAACATCAAGCATGAGAGCGAGTGAAAACGACAGCCAGTGATTTGCCCCTCAAATGAAGTTTGCATTTGAAGATCTCAAATCATACTTCTTAGATTGCACCAACTACTCCCCAGGTTGGTGTTTTTTTTTGTAAGGGCCTTATATATCATAAATTCATACATTGGACTCGTGCCCACTTTAGATGTGCTATGCAGATAGGGACCAGAAAAAATGTAGTTTTAGAGGCATCGAAGGGAAAACATGGACAAGAAGTACAAGGGGGGTGCCAAGAAGTAGGAGCTGGTTCCATTTTGTGGATTTTGAACATCTTTTTTACGTTTGAAAGTTTTTGTGATTGTTTTTAATTCAGCATTTTGACGTAACGAACAAGGAGTTTTGAACATTTTAAATTCGGATATCATATAGATATAGATGATGTTGATTCAACCTTGGCTTTTTACCGTTGGCAGGCTAAGTTGGATCGTATCCTACTCGGCCAATGAGCCTTGGCTGAAGGGTTTCACGACATGGTATGAGTTGACCAAATTGACCACATGAGATGTTTGGCTTTAAACATATGGTCACATTGACCTACAACAGTTCTATAGCTTATAAATGATTTTTCAATACACAGAGCTTGATATTTTCAGATCATTTTGTATTGCGAGCAAGCCGAGATGTTGACGCAATTCCAATGCTAACTTGGATTTTGCGGGGACGTTTCAATCCTTAAGTGGGTGTGCCCTGCTGGGCTCCAAACATAGACACACACGGGGACGACCCCTGCTTGTTGTGTGGAATAGTGTCATAAACCGGGACCAACAATATGCCCGAAAGCCATCTTGAGCCAAGTGGTTGGGTTAGCGATTCATACGTTAATTAACCACCAGACCATTGGCTGTTTGTTCCGGCAAGGAGCTTCATGATCGATCTTTGGCACCATTGCTGGTGAGCTTGCTTCAGGGTTCCCTGATGATGGGTTCCTTCAGTGCTTCCAGATATCAGCTACTTGGTGATTGAAGATAAACATGCATTAGGTTGCACAGCATCCATGAAGATGTTGGTTTCCAAAAGGGGAGGTCCCTGTCTCAAAGGTCATTTCAATGGAAGGGGTGTTCAACTGGAATGTTCTGTCACTTGACTTGCCCGGTTTCATCCCACATGGAGCAACTGTTGCCAAGTGTTTTCGCAAGTTGCAAAAGAAGAACTTTGGTGAAGTTCTGAGGCAATATTTTGCCTTATGGGATTTAGCTTCTTGGAATGCAAATGGAGCATCAAGTTCCACAAAGTGTGGGCCCCTACTAGTTATCAATGGAGTTACCAATGGAATTAGAATCCCCTATAAGTGGCCTTAGGCTTTATAATTTTTAAACTTTTATGTGGGTTGGTTTTCACCTGTATATTTGGAGTTATAACCACCCTACTTTTTATAGCTGGGTTTGTGTTGCTTGAATGGTCAAGGCTCGCGGACAGGTTTTTGCGGTGCTTTTTGGCCTCTTGCTATGGCTACCTTTCACCAACTCAGTTCTTGCAACGGTTTTAGCACTTGCGTGGTATGGCTTGGCAGGTGGGGCGTGTTGGATAGTTTGTGACGGAATCTCATTGGGCTTCTTGTAGAGAAGTATAGAAGTGCCATCACATGAACTGGTAGCTTCAATGTTTCGGTTTCATGATATTCTACTTTCAAGCTGGTGAATTGAGCATGCATTGATCAGATATAGTGAAAGTGTGCGCCGCACGTAAATTCTTCCTCTTATCCTTTTCAAGAGGTGTGAAGTTGTGATTTGCCAATCTTTGTCCTTTTTGTTTTAAGATGTTCTAACTGGTACTGGCAAGGTGGTATGCCACCAGAAATCATTAGGGTTGAGAATCGAAAACCATGCGTTTTTCAGGGCTAGTGTCTCCAGGTGGACCCTTGGTGACATACTGCAGTACATTGCTGAATCAGCACTGCAGCCCTAGTGGAGTTCAACTGGCAGACCTTTGGATTAACAACTGGCAGGAGTTGGTATGGTAGATTTGTGAAATACCTTGAAAACTTTGCAACGTTTTTTCTGATATTTCTTTTTGATATTTGATGTTGTTTTTTTGTGTTTTCAGTGTTTTTTTTGTTTCTTTTGGATATCTGAATCCTGAAATTGTGAATCATCAAACCTTTTTCATTTGCCTTTGCTTGGTGGCTTTTCGGAAAGCTGTTGCGCCTTTAATTCATCTTTGCATGTGCACAAGCGTGGCACCCTCCCAGGTCATCAATGTTGGCGGCAACTTTGGTGCTAGTGCAGGACAGCTGGGGAATGAATCCTTTTGACATGTTATGACTCTGAAGCATGTTGCCTTATGTTCTCTTACATCCCTTCAATGCCCTTTTCATGAAGACAGGACCCTTTCTGGTTGGCATTCTGATGATTCAATCTGGGCTACCCAGATGAAAGGGCAGGATGGGCGACTTTCTGGCTTCGTTAAGCGGGATATCCAGGATGTCGCAATACTTAGACACTGCTATTTAGGCAACGGTAATTCTTTGAATATGTTTTGTTGGAACATGGATTTTGGAATGTTTTCAATGCTACACAGTAGCATCAAATTAGTGAAATATTTGAAGTATATCATGTGGTGTCGGGTGGACTCGCACCGTGAAGTTGCAGTCAAATGAGGCTAAAAACACCCTTCCCAAAAAGCATACGCACACCCCAGCATTGCCATTCCATGTCACAATGTGACGGCAAAGCTTCCTGCATACGTGCCTGGTTGCATCTCATTGATCAAATCATCAATTCATCACACAACCTTACCTGATCTCTTAAGATAAATGTATGAAGTAATCAAATGTAATCAACACTTTTTGATTGACAACAGCGAATCTGATATTCAAACATGTGAGTCCATCTTTTTTGAGGTGCATGGTAATTATCATAGTTTTAGCACATAATCACTGCCATAGTTATTGCAGAGTGGGAGATTGAGGCCAACGGCTTTGCCGAGCACAGTTTCCTATGCCTTTCTCTTGGCATTGCTGGGCTTTGCCCTTGCATCCATCAGCCGTCCGGAAACTGAGATTGTGGAATTAGTATGGAACATTTGCGAATCCATTTGATAGCTGAGAAGGTTGAAGCTGTTCAAGAATTGTTGAACAATATTGAACAAGCACGTATTTAACTGTTGGTTGTTTTATGATTCATCATGATTCATTGATTGTTCATGGACGCTTTGAGCATGTTGTTTTTATCTTCGCAGTGTGCGAAGCAAGGTCGTGGCAACAAACCTGAGCCACTGTTACAGAACGCTGCATGAAAGGTTCATTCCGTGTCAAAGGCAGTGCTTCAAGGAAGATCCACAAAACCACCTTGCACTTAGTAGTTTACCCCGTTATTTACAGTTGTTGTTTTTTTAATTGTAGGTGGTGCAATATGTCTTCCATCAACAGAATGTCATTCATTTTTTCAATGCCTGAATGCTCCGGACTGTTCTGTGATGGAGTTTAATTCCATAGTCCATATAGCTTCACAATGGCACTGGTGCGGGTGGATCTTTTCGAGTCGCAAATCTTACAAAGTGAGAATTTAGGTTTGAATCCAAACAAGAAAAACCCATGGCCAAGAGCTTTTTTGCTTATCTCAATTTATTAGCGCATTAGTTTTGGTGCTGCAAATTCAAAATCAGGGGAAGTGATGAACAAAGTCCTATGGATTATCGAACTATTTCCCGAAGGTATTTCCCCGATTCGAGGTTCAGATGGCCCCACAATTTTCCCTGAAAGGGGTTGTTTAGGAGTCAACTCATGGAAAAAAATCATTCGGAGAGCCCAAATATTATACGATCCTGATCATTTTTTTTTTTGTTGGGATTGTGGGTTGTGCTATTGCCGCGATATAGTTCAAATGTATTCAAATGTAGCTATGTTACAAAGACACTTCCAGTTTGACCTTTTTTTGAAGGGCCAGTGCCATTGCAGATATTGCAGTGCTCTCCTGACAAAGTCGTTTGTAAATGATGTGAAGCTCCCCACCTTTTTGATTTTTTGCATCATTGCCCATGGATAGTCTTGAGTGGGTGTTGTTGTGGTTTGGAGCTTCAATGTTTCAACAGGGCCAGAAAAATACGCAGTGGTTCCAAAGATGTCTACCGCTGAACAACGGTAAGAGACGTGCGCGTCACAAAAAGATGTCTCACCAAGCAGAGATGTAGATAAACCAGGTGTTCAGAGCTAAAGGACCTTATGGAATTTCATTATTTTTGGTGGAGTTGGTGGAAGTGTTGATGTGTACGGTTCTTGGGAAGTTGTATTTTTTCTCAGTGCGAACAGATGTTTTTTCATGGCAGGCGCGGGTTACATAGCTAGAGCTATGTGCATTTTCGTATGTTGCCATGTGGAAGGTGTCCACCGTCAACAAGTCTTACAGTTACATGCAGATTTTGTCACAAGTAAGAGATACCTTATGCAGCTCCCATTGCTCATTCGGAATGAATTAGTGAATCAATGCAAGCCGTCATTGCATGCTTCAATGAAGCGAAGGAAACTTGAATTTAGACCAAAAAACCATGGCCATGTATCTATTAAATGAAATAATTCTATATTTTGTAATGATTTTTTTTGAGAAGCAAAACATTTCTTTACATCAATTTGATAGGCATGTTCTACGAAACAGTTTTTGTTCACTTCCCCGTTGCCTCAGGTCCAGCCACCTACGTCGGCTGCAGAAAGCACGGATGATCCGCGCGGGGGAAACGTTTGGAATACCCAGATGCATTGCTTCAAGACATCGGAATTTGTGGTGCAATCACCTGGCCCAAATGATTTGGGGATGACAATTTTGAATATAGTCATAGAGTCATAACTTGAATTAATTGGCCTTTTTTGGGAATGGTTTTCATGGCAGATGGTGGTTGTCATACTTTTGTTTTTGCCATGAATTTGGGATGGGGAAAAAACATCACCATGAAATTGGGGGCTGAAAAAAAACGGTGTCGTCATATCTTCCAAGCAGCTTTGCAACTGAATTTTGCAGCTGGTTGAAGTTGTGGGTCTCATATGAAGTTAACTTGAGCTCTGCAACTCGAGTTGTATCGTTTTCTAGGTGGTGGTTTCACAGTTTCACATATTCTTTTATGTTCATCCCTACCTGGAGAAATGATCCAATTTGTTTGAAACCACCAACCGGTTTTGTTTGGAACAGATGTTCAATGTCAGACTGTAAACGCAATAAACAAATTGATATATAATTTGATGAAATGCTACAAGTATTAGATTTTGAAAAAACATATCTTTCACATCCAAACAGCATACTCCGTGGCCATGGTCATGGCAAACTGGTGTCCTCCAACGATGGTCAAGCTGAGACATGGAACCTTGGATCGGCAGGGGAGACATGGCTCCACAGCATGATGCCATGGCGCCACACTTTCGTGGCTTTCCTGCTGAATCTGACTGTCAGCTCAGGCTGTTGGATGCAGAAAACATAGGTTGTTTTTGGGTGTTTCAAGTTTCAACCTCTAACACACTCACCCCAAAAAATTCACCAAAAAATGACCCAACATGAAATTAGGCTTGTTGCATTTGTTCCCTTTTCCAATCTTCTATAGGCATGTTCGGGTCCCATCTCAGATGTTTTTTATTTCCCCAGATCGGGGGCAGGTACCTCCAGTTCTAGCATCCATCGGTCGGTTACTTGGTTTGAAGCTAGGATGGGTTCACGCTCGTGGAAGCTCAAGTGGCATGCCTGTAAAGAAGTTGAAAGTTGGATACTTTGAGACTTTGAAACGGAAATTCTTGAAAACTTAACATCATATTGTCATCATCTAAACATGTGCAACCATGGGCCATGATACATTATTTTTGTTGGGCGGGGGGTTCATGGAGGTTTCCAGTTGACATTTTTTGTCCAATCGCATCCATGAGGAATATCCCTTGCACCAGATGCACCAGCGTCGTTTGCTTGGTATCGACGCTCCAGTGCTAGAAAGGCTATCAGTGGTGTTGAGTGACAGCCTTAGAGAAGAGTGCAAAAAATAATGTGGTTTTCATACCACATTAGAATGAACCAACATATTTGGTTTCTATTTGGAATCCTGTTAAAAACACAGTTGGTTTGGAATACTAGTTACTAGTACTTTTTTGTTGAGCTACAATTGTGAAGATGCTGAGAATGCTGCGGGTTTGTTTAGATTGATACATATGGAAATTGCAATTATATACATCAGTTGCTTTCACTCTGTTGGCTATTTTTGATTCGGATATTTCCAACTTGAAATGTATTCTTTTTTGACCTCACGTATGATTTCAGATTGATTGGCTTCATCATGGTGTTTCCGAAATCTTGGCAGCATGAGATTTAGGCACTGGTGTCACAGCCCCACTTTCATGGACATATTCGCAGCTGATGTGTGCGGCTCAGTCTTAGCAAAAACCTCGGAAGAAACACATAGAAAGCTGGGCAATTTACAGCCACCTCAGCCGAGGTCACCCCAAATGGTGGTTTAGTAATGGAATCCCGACAAAGGGAAAAGGCCGCAATTTCAGGTTAAGGATTTATGATAAATTGCCCAGATAGAAATTGTTTATTGACTGTAATTCTTGAAACAAGATTCTTATATTGCTTGGGAATTGGGTGACAAAGTTGCACTATTGCACCAAATTCAGGTACTCTCTGACCGTCCCACAAGAAGCGATCGCAGTTGCAATTTTGGTCATTCTTCAATCAGGATATTCAGAGACCTGGCAATCAATTAATGTCGATCCTGCAGTTCTTCACAAACATCAGATACAGCTTAGTAAGATAGAACTCCTACAGTGGTAACCTGATTTCTTGCTCAAACTCAAAAATATCAAATTCCTTTGCTCTACCACCGACTCCGATCGTTTCTTGCGCTTTTGTTGATGCCTTTCATGCTTAAAATTTTGATTCCAAGTTTTTCACAGTATCAATCCACAAAATCTAAGGCTACATTGCGCTTATTTCGCTTGGAGGATGACTTTGTTCAAGTTTTGGTTTCAGGGAGTTCATCTTCCTTTGCCGATGTGCCCACTGAAGAGGCACCAACCAAAAGGGTGATGATGGAGTAGCAAAGCCAGTGGGTGTTGGTTAATACTGTTGATGGTAGAAATCCTGCACCAGTTGATATGGTAAATATATCATCATTTACAGGGTTTCACATCCCAGCAAGAGTATTGCTATTTATGCAAGTAGAGAAATTTTAAAAGACACAGAGTGAGCATAAGGATCAGCTTATATCGGCAGAAGTCGTCCACTTTTCACCTACGACTTCTAATGAGAGTTTGTTGAATACTTCTACTACCCTGTGATATGGGGGAGCGATAGTGGTCGCCACGGATGATGTAGTAGGAGATTCCAGGGCCTTCATAGACACCTCCTGAAATCCGATGCCAACACTGACAGGCAGCTCAGCTAGTTCTCGAGGTGAGTTATGGGTCACGTGCTACCAACTACACGAGCTTTGGCCAAAATTAGGCCAAAATTGGCAAAAATCAGACAGTTGATGTTGCTAGGGTTCCATCAAGCTTCTGCAACTGAGAACATGAACACAGAAGCAAGAAACTCGACAGATGTTTGCTTAACAGTATATAATTTATTCAGATTGTGGATTCGATTCGATTCTTCAATCTTGCTAAATTCAATCTTGCTCAATGAGAAGATCGTTAGATTTTCATGACATCCCGAAACACATCTTCTGTGATGTGTTTCCATAGTTGCTTAACAAACCACGCAACAACAACAAAAATTCCGAGGATTTCCGTCATCCGTTCCACCATCACTTCCAATTTCAAGTTTCAGTCCCTTGGCCGAATCTGAGTCTTCGATGACCTTTGGGCAGCCAATGATCAAAGAAAACAACACAAGAAGTAAAGAAGTATAATTTAAATTTGTTTTTTAAAGGGAACCCTACACATCCCTACGCAAGTAGGGTAAAATCAGGTTGATTGTCTAAATTATTATGTTTCAAGAGAACTACTGGGCATTTGATTGCCTTTCAGTAGACTTTCATGTTCGATTTGGCTGTTCCAGTGTTATCTTCTTGTAGGCGGTGGTGAAACTTCGCTTGTGACATCTGAACTCCAGTCGTTTCATAAAGAATGAGGTGGTGATCATCAACATGTCAAAGACACCAATATTTAACTACTTCTCATCAGGATCCCTTGTCACTAAGGGGGGTTGACCATTCCTTGGGCCACCTTTTCACCATCCCTTCGGCGCTGGAAGTCATTTGTAAATCACTGCAGGTTTCCAGATCCTGCTGCTTCAGCACCAGCCACTGCCACATTGAGTGGTCTTGCAATGTTTGATGGAAATGGCCAATTGCCAATGAGGCCTATGTATTTTGCAGATTGGCCTTGCACATTGGTTCTTGGGGGGTGTGATGCACCGGGATCAACAGTGGAAATTTTCAACAGGGCATGACACAAATTGTTGGAGAAATTGTTAACCTATCCATCTTTGATGGAAAGTGAAACATCGTTAAATTAAAGCATAATTTGATAGTTTATTTAATTTGTTCATCTTATTTGGAAGGATGTGATGATGATCATTATTTTCATTAGATACTATTATTCGTGTG
The DNA here is from genome assembly GCA_000507305.1 of Breviolum minutum Mf 1.05b.01. Lineage (NCBI taxonomy): Eukaryota > Dinophyceae > Suessiales > Symbiodiniaceae > Breviolum > Breviolum minutum. Next base: position 13,667 of record DF241124.1, read on the forward strand.
ATGATTCTTGTTATGTTTGTGATGATTATTATTTTGATGATGATGATGATGATGATGATGATGATGGGGTTTCTGTAGGATATGCTGGTGCTTGGGGGAAAGGGGACATGGCCGGCCCTTTTTTCTACTTGTGCTTTGGATCCTTGTCTCCGCTGCCAAGGATCCAAAACGAAGTCAGTACTTGGTTTTTGCAAATCCCAACACCGGAGGTGCCGCGAAAGTGATAAAAGTCTGAAGAGGGTTAGGCAAATGATGGAGGTAGATGTTTAATTTGAGACATTTAGCACATTCATTGCCTCTGGCACTTGTTACTTGTTTCACATTTCTAGAGTTTGGCAAGATCTTGTAAAAGAAAAAACCCAAGGGTCTTTTAGTGTGGATGTGTTCCTTGTCGCATGATTTGTCTCCAAGACCAGCCATTTGCCCTGAAGGTCGGTATCGAACTGTGCGTTTGGTCGCCTCCAAAAATGACCCCGACGCCACCTTGCAGTTGCGAGTGGATGGTACTGAGCCGCTAGGCTCATCCTAAGAAGTAGCAGTGTCACCTAGAGTACCTCTATACCAGATGAACCAAACAACACCTTGCAGTTTACCACTAATCTATGGGACCAACACAGTTCCTAGTGGATCCTGGTGATGCATCGGCTGAGGTGGGAACCTTTAGAGTCTGGCATTCGAACCAGGTGGGGATGTTTTTCTTGTCAAGTGAAGGTTTTGGATGTTACCATATTATTGATTTACACATGAACAACTGCTTCTACAAAATCTACTTTACAATATTATATACATGTATTATATTGCATTTGCAGTTTTCCTTTCCCAATTTCCCCCTCACAAATCCTGAGACACATGAGATGATATTTCGGGTCCATGATAGTCATAAATCAGCAAACAGGTAAGTTGTGACGATTTCTGGATGACAGGTACATTGAAGTTCCAAGCCATTCGTGGTTGCAAGTGGAGATTAAGGTTACAAGCTCGTTTGGGGAGTCAAACACCTTGGTGTGGGCTCCCGGTGAATGCGACCCACCATGGTTTGCCATGGTTTGATCTTCTTAGGTTTCTTTTCCCTTTCTCTAAAGCAAAGTTGAAAATAACAATGTTGCAGGTGGAACTGTTATGTTTTTTTGGGGATTGATCCCTTTTAATATAATGGAACCCTTAGGAAAGTGTCGCTGACAAATACTGTAACTGCGAGACTGACATTGGTTTTTCAAGGTTCAAGGTCATGAGGAACCGACGAACCTCCGTGTGAGGTCTACGAAGTCTTGGTGTCCCGGGAGCTTCTATGCCATGTGCTTTGTCGTACCTGCTATGGGCCAGATGAGACACATTGCCTTTCGTGTCGTGCTCCCTATGTGTTGAACAATGGCACATGCCATCAAACAGCTGCTTGGCTATTGGTAGGTTAAGCTGATTGGTTTCCCTTGTGTCACGCGGGGGATAAACTCAGGCTTTTTGCACATATATTGACGCTGATGTAGTAAAGTAGTGGTCTCACATTGCGTAAATGCGTACTAGACTATTATAGCATGTTCGAATGCATGGGCATTCTACATCTTATACCTCATGGTTGCCTGAAATGGCCGTAGTTGTAACAAAACAACAGGCCCAACTGAGTGACCATTTGATTTGCACTGAGGGCTGTCCGCCAACAAAGTACTACGATTGGAGACTCGGCGTTGGATATATCATGATATGCAATACTCGAATATACTCGAGGTGTATAAGAAGGTTCGAGAGGAACATCGGAACATATCAGAGAGAGAGAGAAGAATCCGAAAAAAAAACAAAAAAGATGTATGAGTTATTAGTATGAATGTTACACCAACACACTCCTGGAGGTATTGGTGTTTGCACCTTGGGGTTGCTTATTAGGAACCCTTTTGCTTATCATCGCAACCAGGATTTCATACATCTTCATACCCTCAAGGAGCTAGGATTCGCATGGATTCAAAGAGAAACTCTGATATTCTATGGTATCCTCAAGACCTTTTCATGGTTGCATGTACTGCATTACATCCTATGATAATATGCTATGTTTTGGTATGTGATACACTTGCAGTTAAACCACATTTTCCATGTGATTTTCAACAGATGTCAAAGACCTGGACCTGTGGTGATCCCTTTGTTAGTCGACATAACTTACGGCCCTTCAGCTTGACAATGACTTGGGCTTCAGGAAGACGTATCAATGCCAGCCATGTCACCAGAGTTGCGCGCAATGTGAAGGTTGGGGGTCAAATAAAAGAGGAAAAGCCTTGTAGGTTTCCAATCAAAATAAATTTCTGGAAACATGGATATGCCAGGTAGATATTTTTTTTGGATTATAACTATTGTTTCACCTCATATATCAGATATCAAAATATGTAAAATACAGTAAGAACACACATGAATAGAAAACAAATAATCTATGTACATGATTATTCATATCACATTGAAAGCTTGGTTTCACCCAAAATAACATGTTCCAATTTTTTTCGAACAAACAATTCCAGCCAATCCAACTTGGATTTGAAGGGTTGGATGGGATTCTGTGTCAACTTGTGGACTGACAGGGCCTTTAGCTTCAGCTTGCACCCAATGTCCGGCACTCTTTTTGCTGTCGCCACCCATTGGTGAAGAGGAGCCAATCAAATCCTAGGGCCATGAGGTAACAACAGAAATCAACATATGTCATTTATAGCAAGCATGACATTCATTTCAATCATTTATCATCTAATTTTTCTCAATCTTCACAACACTTTTCACAGATTTTTATAGATCAATTAAAATTGGAGTTTGGGCCCCTTTCTTTTCAAACGATGTCTAACATGAGAGCTCCACCTTGAGTTTTGACACGTTTCAGCCCAATCCAACCCAGGACGCTCTCAGCGCACCGTGTGTGCTACGCTGCTCTTCGGGCCGTTTCGCACATCCAAAGAGCCGGAGGTGTCGGAAACCTCCCACTGCACCAGTCTCTTGGTGTGCAACATGATGTGATTTAGTTGCTGGATTCTGCTTAGATATGCTTTTAGATGGGTTGGTCGCAATTTCAAGATGAATTGAGACCAGAATTGCCAAAAGTATCCAAAAGTTTAGAGAAGGTGTTGATGATGTAGCTGGATGTTTGGATGAATTTCTGCTTGAACATGGATTGATGGCATGTTTGTTCGTACATCCTTTCATATCTATGCACACCATGCTTGTACTGTGTTCAGTGATTGTTAGCTTGTCAGTTGATTCAAGTACTTGCACGGATGCATTATCATTGGGTATCTTTGGTTCAGTTGAAAAAATGGCTTTAAAACGAATTTGAATTTAATGTCTCTATCCCAAACACTCCATGTATGATCTATTTACCGACATCTGGATAGTTTAGCGGGTAAATGTAGGTAAATATACCATACATTGAGCATCGGGGTATTCTGTTGCAACACATTTAGTTTAAAAAACAGATGTCCGTAGGTGAAGAGTTTTTACATGCAATTTCGCTTCCGGAGCACTTTCGAGGCGGGCCCGGTATGGTTACATGTGGTGCCCCTCTCAGCATCAAATGTGTGTGTGTGTGTAAAGACGAAGCCCAAAGATGATGAGTACTGTACCTTGAGTTTCGATTTCCAAGATCCTGAAACAGGCTTCCATCATGATTTCAATACCAAGATGGTCACTTCGGCATCATTTCCTTGCCATATATTATTGCAGTCAATTTCTCTACGTAATTTTTGTCTGTAACCATCTTCCTATGTGCCCCAGGTGGAAGGAAAAAAACAAATCATCCAAAACAATTCCACTTGAGACACCCCATACATCCTCGGTGCCCGGGGGTCGATATGTGACCACGTTCCTGTCGACAGGACTTTGCCTCTGATGCCATGATCCAAGTACCTCGGTTGTAAGGGTCTGGCAGAACGAGTTTTGGGATGGATTTCCATGGTGGGTAACCTGACGATGGTGATGTTTCTTTTTTTTTGTGTGTGATGTGTATTTTTTGGTCGAAAGGTAGCCACATGGTATCAAATTCAAACAGGATTATTACATAAGATAATACCATGTTATAATAAGAATGATATATATAATGAACAGATATCATTTTTGAAATAGAATAACTCCATGTATCTCCATAATTATAGGGGTTTCATCATCCATGTTTATTTCCACCATTTGTTGCCATCTCAAGGAGTCAGTGTTGAACACCACGGCCTTTGTTTTGGGCTTGGCGTTATCGGATGTTCGTGCCTACCGACTCGAAGCTGTGAAGGACGCCCCAGTGGAATCCTATCATTTGCTAGGCTATAAATATCATGTCAATTGCCAAGTATTGCTTGTCATTCAATTGTTTTTGATCCACATTTTTGTCTCAACTTACTTTCTCGATGTCTAGGAGTTCAATGGCATCATGCTGGAAGACAACCAACAGCCACAGATCACCGTTGAAGTTGTGTCGCCATTTCTCCTGAAGGACAGGTTTCATCTCCTGATTTCCCTTTGGCCATTTAAAATTTGAGTTTTAAAAACCATTTGGAGCTGACCTAACGAACCAGGTCTATTAGCCTTAGTTGCCCCATTTCTCAAGAATCCACATCCTTTTTTTTCCTTAAGTGTTTCCATCCGTTTTATCCAGGTTCATCCCCTTCCAAAGAGACACCCTCCCAGGAACTAACATATCCCTTACAAAGCCACTTTTGAATCGATGAATTTCCTTTTCCAATGGTAGGCTATGTGATCTGTTCCTGGAAAACAATGCCTTTTTCGTTTTCCAGACAAGTTCCATACATGTCACTTTGGAGATTCCTGCCAAACCTGGCAAACCTGAAGGATGAAGCAGATAGCATTTTGGTGGATTTATGGTTTGGGGCTTTTGAAGTCCCAGTAGATGATATTCGAAGTTTCACTTGGGATGAAATGCATCCACCTTTACCACCATTGCCATTAGATCCTTTCTTTCCTACTTGGGTTTGGGGATTGATTTCCTCAGCTTCATCGGCAGTGGTGATGCTTATACCACTTTATTGCTGTCTTTTGGAAGCAGAAAATCATCCTGTTGATGGGTCAGAAATCCCAAACAACCACCTGGGATGTGTACAAAACCCTGTAAATAATGGGATGAACTACCAACCTCAAGTGGTTAGCCAGATTTCTGAACCATCAACAGCATTACACTTTGGATTTTTTTTTTGGGTTGCTTCTCAAACAATATTACAGGAGACGGAACAAAAGAAATCATATTTTTTTTCTGGGACTTCATTATTTCGGCAACCTCAATGTTCTGCAGGTTACTTCCGGAGATTGTCAAATACCCGACGCAAGTACCGTCCACCTGCTGGTGTGGATCCCAGTTTTATGGAGAAAGTGGTGGCCCAGTCGGATGTTCGTGTGGTACGACGTTTCGTGGCAAGGGAGGCTGGTGCACAATTGCTGAGAGATGCAGATTGAGATCATCGCAGGTTCCCATCAAGCATCACGTTTACTCTCAGCCTTCGTGGTCTTGGACACTGTTGATATCTCAAGTGGAGAACCACATCCGGTAAAAAGAGATGCTCCAAATATTGCAGATCGTGGACTTCAAGATGTTTTCTGCCGTGGTTCCCCAAAAGCGTCGGAGATTTCTTCCTTTTTTATCTACAACTTGGGCTACTTGGAAACTTGAAGAACGGATGACATGGCCGCGGGGTGCTCGTGGATTCCCCATGTTGAGAGATGAAGAAGTCGAAGGTGCCAGACATACGCAAAAGGTGAGACTTTTTCGATGATTTAAGCAGCAAGTTGCAGAAAAAGATACGCAGCAGTTCGGAACGGACGAAAAGTTGGCAATTTTTTTGCCAGTTCTGTCTTGAAAGATGGGTTGAGATTTAGATGCGATATATCAGATTGGTTCCAGAAAATCGGCCGCAGGCAACATTCAGGGGTATCTAAGTGCTTTAAGAGCCCACTTTTGATGCAAAGAAGTGCCCGGGGGTTTGCTGAGGAACACGGATTTATCGTTGCCCGCATTGAGTCTTTGCAGCAATGTTGAAGGGGAGGTATTCGACGTGAAAGGAGATGAACAACTATAAATCTACATATAACATATAAAAAACATCATGTTTTGTGATGGCTTTGGAGGTGTGCAGTAGAAGTTGTGGTCTTTACTTTTAGTCTGATAAAAGACTTACATGGCGTCAATTTAAGCAATGTCATGATGCCGATTTTCCCCAGCATCCACGTAGTCAAATATCTGAAAGGCCCTTCCTCTCCAGGATCCATTTAAGGTCAGGGCGCTGTCGCATAGTCTTGTAGATGCAAGGAGAAGAACATCCATTTTCTTCGGGCATATTGGCAACTCGAGAGTCACATTTAGGATGCTTCGAGTAAATACAGATAACCCATAGAATCCATGTATGGTATATTTACCTACATTTACCATAAAAAATCAACCAAATGTAGGTACATATACCATACATGGAATTTATGGGTAATAGAATGTAATGGACACATCCGGAAGTTTGCTGGTAATGATGTATCTGGCCCCAATGGATTGACCGTTCCAACGGCCCCAGGAAAGTGAAACCGGACTCCTTCATTTCCGATTTCACTTGTGGCTGCCTCGGAATGTTGGATCGGCGGTTTTCGACCTGAAATCAACGGAAGCAACTATGTAAACATGACATCATGTGAGACTGATGGAAAATTTAACTTAGTGCAGGGTAAAAGGCAACAGGTCCTGGATAATTGCATCTCAAGCTCTCCATTTCCCAAGCTACATGCACTCAAAATGTACGAAATCTAAAAAAAGTCTATTAATTTTTCAGTTTGCCCTGTTATACATAAGGGGGGTTTGCCAAAACCCTGTGATCATCTATTTTCAATGAAGGGAACTCGTTATTTCCATCCGGACATCCACGGACGTCGTCAGGTGCAGCTGAAGGCTATTTCTTTTAGCGCTGGGAAGTCGTCCTCCAATGGAGTGATCGAGATCCTGCGAGTTTGCTGTGTTTTTTCATGGATTTGTTGGATTGATGTGAAACCTATTATGTAAAGGTTTTGGAACATACCTTTCGAAACAGATGATTCAACATGGGGTAGCTGTTTTTTTTGATGAGATGGAGTTTTGTTTTAATGGAATTAGTGACAACGGAAATTCAATGTGGACGTTGTTCTTCGTCCACATTGTCATAGGACTTGGTACTGAACTATTTGGCCAACTTTCTTGGTGATACATTGATATTGATGGCTGATGATACGACTACAAGTGTGTAGGAATTATATCGTATTCTTGGATTCATTTATTCGGCCATTTCGTGGACGTGAGTCCAATCTCACTGCGTGGCCTGTTCCGGAAGACTCCTATCATTTGCGAATGACTCCATGACCATTCACCAGCCAGAGCCTGAAAAATTCTTGCAAATAATGAACGGATCTCTTCCAAGAATATGTCATTTTATTTGGGAAGAAAATCCTACAAAAAGGGACCCTTATTTCTGATCATGCTTCTGATTGATCAGCGGAACGGGTGACGCAACGCCGAGTTAATTGGGCCAAAGTTGCCGTTACCCTAGAAAGGTGGGTTTTGTCTGTCCTGGTTTGTCGTTGGGGGTAAGGTGAACAATGTTTTTTTTTGAAAAAGCAGGGGAAATAACTGAAATAACCATACTGTGCTTTCAGGATTTCTTGGCCTTTTGTTGTTGTCATTGTTGTGGCATGGGGTTCTAGCTGCTGCTGGCTTCATGAATCACTTGATGATTCCTGGATTCGTTTGCCTCTTGGCTTTTACATTTGTAAATAGCTAGATCTCCGACTCAACAAAATCACTCATGTGTTTCCCAAGAGTGATTCACCAAGAAATCAACATACACCGTGAAGGTTTCCTTGACCAAAGTTGTCAAGAAATGCCCCAAGGTTGGGCAACACCCTGCACCTGTCAGGGATAGATACACTGCTGAGACCGCCTGGAATTTGGCTTCCGGGATACCTAACCGGTAGATATTAGGCATGATTTACAGTGTATATTAGTTGCATGCGGACCATCTCAACAAAATAATAACGTGTACAGTGTACAGTATATACTATACTTTTTAAGATTTTTAAGGTTTTGTTGCTTGCAGTGAATCTTTGGACTTAATTTCTGTTTTTTGTTGTTGTTTGTGTAGGGCACGGGGACAGCGGTCATTGGTGCTTTGTCCAGCAAGGGGAGGATCCACTAGCCATAGATGTGTTCTTCTTCATTCTGATTATTTCGTTCTTTTGCCGTAGGGCCTACGGGCTGTGACAAGCGAGGGTCGTTATACTTTAAGATCTCTCTGTATTATGTCAATGGCGAACTTTACGAAGAAAGATCACATTTTTCCCCAAACAGTGTGGTAACACTTGGGGTTCTTACGGTAATGGTAAAAGGCCGGGGTGGCTAGATCGAGGTGGCGGACGGGTTGTGCACAGATTTCATCGCTATTTTCGTGGTTTCGTGCTTGCATGTTCGTTTCGTCTGTGAATTTTCGTAGTTTTCGGGTGTCTGCGACCGGCGTGAACGGGTTTTGTCTGTAAATTTTCATAGTTTCCGGCTTTTCAACTTCTTCGATGTTCATTTTTCGTGGTAATTCTCGTACTTTTCGTGTGTCTGCGGTGCTCTTGAAAGGGTCTAAAACGGGTTTCGTTTGTAAATTTTCGTACTTTTTCGGCTCTTCAACTTCTTCCATGTTCATTTTTCGTGGTAATTCTCGTACTTTTCGTTGTTCTCCAATGCTCTTGACCGGTGTTTTTACAATAAAACTCGGGCTTTTTTGACGTTTTTGGCGCTGCAACATCCGGCTCAAGAACTGAAGTCGATGTTTCCTGGTAATTTTCGTAATTTTCGGTGTTCTGCAACATCCGGCGCAAGAACTGATGTTCATTTTTCGTTGTAATTTTCGTACTTTTCGGTGTGCTCATATATAGAGTGCTCCCACAGGTCACACATAGAGTGCTCACATATAGAGTGCTCCCATATAGAGTGCTCACATACACTGGTCACACATAGAGTGCTCACATAGAGTGGTCACATATAGAGTGCTCATATAGAGTGCTCACATATAGAGTGAGCATAGAGTGGTCACACATAGAGTGCTCACATAGAGTGGCTCCCATAGAGTGCTCACATAGAGTGGTCACACATAGAGCGCTCACATATAGAGTGCTCCCACATAGAGTGTTCACATAGAGTGGTCACACATAGAGTGCTCACATATAGAGTGCTCCCACATAGAGTGGTCACATAGAGTGGTCACACATAGAGTGCTCACATAGAGTGCTCACATAGAGTGGTCACATAGAGTGGTCACACATACAGTGCTCACATATAGAGTGCTC